>LR751989.1:7051-22369 GCA_902729485.2 Mus minutoides | reverse complement strand
ATAAATAAGCCAGGCATGGTGGCATACGCCTTTAATCCCAGCACTTGGGAGGCAAAGGCAGGCGGATTTCTGAGTTCGAGGCCAGCCTGGTCTACAGAGCGAGTTCCAGGACAACCAGTGCTATACAGAGAAACCCTGTCTCGAAAAAAAACCAAAAAAAAAAAAAAAAAAAAAAATCGAACCGCCCGCCGAGGCGCTCTCGTTTTGGCGGCTGAGATGGGTTAGCAGCGCTGGAGCTGACTGTTCCGAAGGAGCTGGGGTGGGATCTGCCCAGCTCTGCAGCATTTGTAGCCAGAGAAGGTGATCCTAATAGGTGGGGACTGACCGGGGAAAGCTGTTTGGTGTGTTGTGTTCCTGTCCTCATGCTGCATCTTAAAAGCCTGGTACGAAGAAAAACAAAAATTAAAGCAGGGAATTGGAGGCGCACGCCTTTAATCCTAACACTTGGCAAGTAGAGGCAGGCGGATTTCTGAGTTCGAGGCCAGCCTGGCCTACAGATTGAGTTCCGGGATAGCCAGGGCTGTACAGAGAAACTGTCTCAAATAACAACAACCAAAAAAAAAAAAAAAAAAAGCTTTACGGACAAGTACTGGAAACCAGTGAAATCCTGAGAGTAAACTTAGGTGGAATGCAAGCCACCAAAACAAGGGGTGGTGTGGCTCAGTGCCTAGATTGCTAAAGGGTCTGACGCTCCACCCCTAGCTCAAGACAAAACAACAAAAATAAAATGCGATCTGTCTGACCCCCTGTGGAAGTTAGGGCCGTAGACATTATTATTTGTTTTAAAAGTGGGAGCAGCCTGTGTTGTGAACCGGATTGTTTATCTTTGTTGAAAGGTGTTGCAGTAAGTCAACAACCCAAATAAGCACAGGCAATGAAAACACAACTTAATATGAATACATGCTGTGCACCTGCATTGGGCAGATCTACCACTACATTGCCATCTTCCCCGTATAAGAGACCCCTTATAACTTCTCCAGGCCAGGTGCTTCTGCTGTACTTTTCCTTCCTCCTCCTCAGTCGTGTTCTCTCTCTCTCTCTCTCTCTTTCTCTCTCTCCTTCTTTTCTCCCAAAACCTTCAGCTGTATCTTCCCCTCTTTTTTCTGCCCTATCACCAGCTCTAGCCTTTATAAATTAAGGTGGGAAGCAGGTTTACAGGAAATCACCTGAGTGCTGACTCATTCCTTATTCCGCACCTCTCACAGGAGAACAGAATTAACGTCAAATACAATTAGCTCCAGGGCTATCTGCAACAGAAACGGCAATTAGAACCAGAAAGACAGGAGTGAGTATTAACTGAGAAATGATGTAGTAAACCAGGTGAGTAAAGTAATAGAGTTTGCGCACTGTGTAGTTAGAGGCCGATTTTTATGCCCAGAAGTCTGGTTGTAATCCAGAGGTTGACTTGGTCAGCATCTCCAGTCTCAATGTTATATAAAAAATTGTTTTTCATCTTTTCTGATTGGTTAATTAAGATCTGAACAGCCAATTAGCTGGACAGAAGACAAGCATTGGGCAGGAATCTGGTCCCAGTCGCAGGTCCTAAAGAGACCAGAGAAGTAATTGTGAAGAGACCATGTGGCTAGACCAGAGATTTCAGGAAGGGAACAGTCAGAAGAACACGTGCATGGACCAGGGTGAGCCAAGGCCAACCTCAGATTGCAGGTAAAGGGCCATGTTGTCTGGCCAGTAGGCAGCCCTACAGAGTTAGAATAGCTCAGAGCCTGCCCAGCTTAGTGCCAGCAGCTTGTTATAGTACAAATACCAGGTCTCTATGTCATTCACTTGGGAGCCAAAACTGGCTGAAGTGTGATGAAGAAACACCATGCTGTTACTTGGGAGCAAAGGGGGAGTAAGAAAAATCCCTAAGAAGTCCTTCTACGCTCTTTTGAAACCCAAGAAAACATTTTGAGGGAGAAGTAAAGGAACCTGAAATTTCTTGTCAGGCAGCCCACGTATTACCCTGAAAATAGACACAAGAGATAGCAGTGATGGGCTCGGGGCTTCCATACAGAAATTTTGTGATCACGAATTACTGTGTGATGTAGAAAACATACACTGTTCATTCTTGCTGTGTTATACATGTCTGGTGTTTAAGTGTATTTAATACTTGAAGTTGCATAGGTGTTCTTTGTAAGAATGTCAGTTTGCATGAACAAATATAGCATACAAAGAAACAATCGTCATAAAAAAACAAACTTAGTTGCTTTTCTAATGGAGGATAAAGATAATAATTGTGGCTCAATGAACTACTTTAATCTGGAACATTTTCCTAACACTGAAATCCTGAATTAGGTTACAAGAATGAAGCGCAGTTCAGTTTCCACCTGTGGTGCTGACTGCCTCTCTATGCAGGAGTTAAGAGGTCCCTGGACCTCAATAAACCACGCCTTCATGCCCCTCAAACATAAGTGCCTCCCCCTGTGGTCCTCACATGCCTACTTTACTGTCTAGAGCAAAAAGTGCCAGAAATGGTTAGTACTGAAAGAAAACTAAATTCAAGGTCCATGATTTATGTGGCTCATGCTGGCTAGTCAGAAGGTTTATGGGCCTAGGGCAAAGAACATAGCAGAACAAGCCCAGGTGTGGAGAGCCTCAGACTTAATGGCGTGGACAGCTCCTAATATGGGCTGTGGAGAGCCTTGCTGCCGTGCCTTAAAGATGGCATCGATCGCCTCAGACTTAATGACGTGGACAGCTCCTAATATGGCATAAGGCTATGTCAGCAGTGGTATGATCTGACACCCGACTTTACCTAGCTTATGAGTAGGAGCCATGTGGTATCCTGCTATAGGCCAGGACAGGGTTTATATGGCCGCTCCTGGTGGGGTTGGGGGCCATTTTGCCGTTTTTCCACAAACTGTAACTTCATCAAGATCCTGAGTAAACCGCCTCGAGAAGGAACCTGGTTGTTCTGCGTCTAATTCCTGCTGGTCGGGGTCAGTGCAGAATACCCAGGTATGTCCGGACAGGCCTGAACAAAGGCTATTAAGTCATTCCAGGAACTGACTGGCCATAAAGATAGGGGAGGCATGCAAGGACAAGCCCAGCTGAGTAATGGGCCATCTGGTCTGGCGTCTTTTTGACTCCCTTGTCCTTCTGATATGGTTTGAGGATAACCAGATGCTCTGTTGACACAGATAAGCACCCACCCTACAGAATTGCTGTTACCCCAATCTGCATGTACTATTTGCTGATGTTTAAACTAGCCAATTATGTGTAACCACGCCGATTCCTCCCATTCCCCTGACTTTTTCCTATATAAACCCCTAGCTCCAGAGCCTCGGGGTTGATTCCTCTATCTCCTGCGTGAGATACATGTCGGCCCAGAGCTCCATTATTAAACTGCCTGGTGTGCTTGCATCAAGACAGTTTCTCGTGCTTCTTTGGGTGCGCGTGCCACCCCAAGACTCGAATGGGGGTCTCCCTACGGGGATCTTACATTTTGGGGGCTCGTCCGGGATCTGCCTGGCACCCAGGAACCCCAAAGACCCCTTGGAGGTACGTCTGTATGTCTTGTATGTCTGAATGTGGCACAACTGCGTTTGTGTCGTGGTTTCTGGCAGCAGCTGCTGTGAGCTGTAAGGACCCAGTGGCTGTGGAAGGAGATGTCCTAGGGCTGCAGGCTGCAACCCTGGAAGATGTTCCAAGGGTGGAAGAAAGTCAGGAGAGCCTGACTGTTATCTTTCAGAACGAAGGAGACAGAGTGCTCTTTCTACCGAGAAGTGAGTGAAAGTGGAATCCCACCCTGTCAGAGGTCGAGTTTGGCTGGTTGTTTAAGTCCAGACACGATGAGTGTGTTTGGACATGTTAGAGTCTCTTGTCCTTGTTTTGTTCTTGTTTTTTCTGATTTTTGTCATGGGATAGACCATGTCGACCCCTTTGTCTTTGACTGTGGACTATTGGACGGACGTTAGGGCAAGAGGACAGAATTTATCAGTGATAGTTAAGAAGAAACCCTGGCAGACTTTCTGTACCTCAGAATGGCCTACCTTTGGGGTAGGCTGGCCGCCTGAGGGGACTTTCGATTTACCCACCATTAGGGCCATGAAGACCGTTGTTTTTCAGGAAGGACTGGGATAACACCCAGACCAACAGCTGTACATCATGGTGTGGGAGGACTTGGCACGATCCCCATCCCAGTGAGTCTGACCATTCCTCCCACCCCATCGTCCTGGCTCCAGGATCCTGGCTGCAAAAGAGCAGCCTAAAGAAGATGGCAAGCACAGGGCTCTACCGGCACCCGCACCTAAGATCTACCCTGATATAGAAGAACCTCCCAAGTGGCCCATTCCCCTGCCCCCACCTTATCCTCAAGCTCCCCAACCTGTGCCCCAACCCTCAGCTTCTCTGGCCCCTTTCTCAGCCTCGGTCTCTGGGACCAGAGGAGGAGGTCCCTCAATAGGAACGAGGAGCCAACAAAAAGCCACCCTTGAAGGACTGGCCGACTCCACCGTGGCGCTTCCCCTTAGGGCCATTTGACCACCCCCAGTTGATCAGAATGACTTACAACTTTTATAATGCTGGCCCTTTTCTTCCTCTGATCTTTATAACTGGAAGACTAATTACCCTCCTTTTTCAGAAAATCCTACAGGACTTACAGGCCTGATAGAGTCCCTGATGTTCTCTCATCAGCCTACTTGGGATGACTGTGAAAAGTTTTTACAGACCTTGTTCACCACTGAGGAGAGAGAGAATTCTCCTTGAAGCTTGGAAGAATATCTGAGATGAAGCCGGGCACCCTGTCCAGACCCCGGCAGAGATAGATGAAGTATTTCCCTTGATCTGCCCTCAATGGGACTATAACACAGCGGGTCTCAGAGGTGTCACACGAAGGCCCACAAATAAGAGAGGTTATGCAGGGGACGACTGAGCCCCCCTCAGTCTTTCTGGAGAGACTCATGGAGGCTTACCGAAGGTACACCCCTTTTGACCCTATGTCTGAAGGGCAGCAAGCCTCTGTGATTATGGCTTTTATTGGGTAGCCAGCCCCCAACCTCAGAAAGAAATTACAGTGGATTGAAGGATTACAGGACGATACTATAAGGGATGTGGTTAAAGAGGCCGAGAAAGTGTATCATAAGAGGGAGACAGAGGAAGAGAAACAAGAAAGAGAAAAGAGAGAGAAGAGAGAAGATGAGGACAGGAGAGACAGGGAACAGGAGATGAATCTGACTCGAATACTGGCCTCAGTAGTAGAAGGAGATAAAAGAGGCAGGACTAGGCAGTCAGGGGGACCTGGGAGATGAGAAACAGCAGGGGCCAAGGAGACCCAGAAGAGAGAGACCGCCCTTAGAAAAAGATCAATGTGCATACTGCAAAGACAAAGGTCACTGGGCTCACGAGTGCCCCAAGAAGAAGGAGGGGGCGAAAGTGCTGTCCCTTGAAAATGATGAAGACTAGGGGAAACGGGGTTCGGCCCCCCTCCCCAAGCCTAGAGTAACATTGAAAATGGAGGGGACCCCTATGAGTTTCTTGGTCGATACGGGTGCAGAATACTCAGTGCTCAAAACACCTTTGGGTAAGATAAAAAAACAAGAAGACACTTGTGATTGGGGCCACAGGGCAGAAATCATACTCATGGACCACCTCCCTCCCAGACTGTGGACCTAGGAAAGAGCCAAGTAACTCACTCATTTTTGGTCATTCCAGAGTGCCCTGAAGGAACATCAGCCCAAAGAGCAGAACTCATTGCCCTAACTCAAGCTTTAAGGCTAGCAGAAGGAAAGGTTATCAATATTTATACTGACAGCCAGTATGCTTTTGCAATGGCTCATGTTCACAGGTGATCTACAGACAGCGTGACCTCTTCTGGGAAAGACATTAAAAATATGGAAGAGATTCTTAGCTTGTTAGAAGCTGTCCACTTGCCCTGCAAGGTGGCGATCATCCATTGCCCATGACATCAAAAGGGGACTGGACCAATAGAAAAAGGAAATCAGATGGCTGACGAGGTGGCTAAAGAGGCAGCACAGGGGCCAATGACTTTGGTAGTTAAAAACCACACCCCAGTTGGTTGAGGAGATCTCAGAAAAAAGGATCCTCACAGAAGAAGAGGGGCTAGAATACTTGACTAATATACACCGCCTCACTCACCTAGGACCCCAAAAAATGACAGAACTAATCAATAGATCTCCTTACCATATCCCTAGACTACAGAAGGCAGTAGAGGACCTAGTAAAGAACTGTAGAGCATGTGCTCTCACCAATGCTGGGTCCAGCAAGCACCATGGTGGAAGACGCTTACAAGGAGATAGGCCCGGGACTTACTGAGAGGTCGACCTTACCGAGGTCAAGCCAGCCCGATAGGGAAATAGGTACCTTCTAGTTTCTGTAGATACCTTTTCAGAGTGGGTTGAAGCATTCCCCACCAAGAGAGAAGCGGCTAACGTGGTGCCTAAGAAGATACTTGAAGAAATCCTTCCCCAATCTAGGATACCTAAGGTAATTGGGTCAGACGACGGGCCAGACAGCTGGGGATAAATTGGAAGTTACATTGTGCTTACAGACCCCAGAGCTCAGGACAGGTAGAAAGAATGAATAGGACTCTAAAAGAGACCCTGACTAAATTGACCTTAGAGACCAGCAGGAGTGATTGGACAGCCCTTCTCCCTTATGCCCTATTCCGGGTCCGGAACACTCCCAGAGCCTCAGGCCTGACACCTTTTGAACTGATGTTTGGGGCGCCCCTGCCCACCTATGTGACGGTAGAAAATAGAACTTGTTCTTATATTTCCTCCATTCCCTGTATCCTAACAGTGGAGGATTAAGCAATGCAGCCCTTGTTTTATCTCAGCAGGAACTTAACTTTTCAGCCTGCTAGTTGGAAGTCGCAGGAAGAGAACACACTTAGAGAAGTGATTATAGAGTTTATTACCAAGTTGTAAAAAGTTTCCTATGAAAGCTATCTAAGGGGAAAAGCAGAAAGATCCTAAGGGAGCTGGGGGCGGGGGGAGGAAATATTCTCTAAGTAGGGAAAGGGAAAAGAATCTAGTCTAAGTGGGGAAAGGCAAAAAGGTCTCCTCTATTGATCTTCGTTCTCTTGATGATTCTCTCGCTTCTCTTTGTCCTCAGTACTTGTACATCTTCCAGAATACATGATCACATGTCTTCTTTCCTTTCCTTTCCTTTCCTTTCCTTTCCTTTCCTTTCCTTTCCTTTCCTTTCCTTTCCTTTTCTTTTCTTCTTAAAGGATTTATTTATTATATGTAAGTACACTGTAGCTGTCTTCATACACCCAAGAAGAGGGCATCAGATCTCATTACGAATGGTTATGAGCCAACATGTGGTTGCTGGGATTTGAACTTAGGACCTTTGGAAGAGTAGTCAGTGCTCTTAACCACTAAGCCATGTCTTCAGCCTTGTAAATTACTTTCCATTCAGTGTTATGCAGTGATATGGAAAAGTCACCTTGACACGCATGTGACACCCAAGGTGAGAGGGAAACCAGAAGCATTTCCTTAGAATTTTCAGGATTGTGTCATCCTAAAGAGTGACAAGGAGAGGTCCAGCTTGTGCACATAGCCCAAGGAGTAGATGGATTGGTTTAGGAAGGCAAACGTCAGGGCTAGAGACACGGTTCAGTCAATGAAGTACATCCTCAGCAAGCATGGATCCTGAGCCTGGATCCCACACACATAAAAGCACAAGTGCGGCAGGTGGTCCGTAATCTCAGCACTAGGGAGGTAGGTGCTTGAGACAGATCCCTAGAGCTTGCAGACCAGCCAATCTACCCACATCAGGGAGCTCTAGGTTTGCAGAGAGACTGATCTAAAGTCACAAGATGATAATGACTAGAGAAGATGCACAACCTCAACCCTTGGCTTCTTCTTTTTTTTTTTTTTAAAGATTTATTTTATTTATATTTATATGTGAGTACACTGTAGCTGTCTTCAGACACTCCAGAAGAGGGCGCCAGATCTTGTTACGGATGGTTGTGAGCCACCATGTGGATGCTGGGATTTGAACTTATCACCTTCGGAAGAGCAGTCGGGTGCTCTTACCCGCTGAGCCATCTCACCAGCCCCAACCCTTGGCTTCTATGTGCACACATGCAGACTCATGGCACATAAGTGTACATAGCACACACAAAGGAAAATTCATTTTGTTCTAATGGAGAAATCATTTATGAATTACTTGATATATGTATATATAATTAAACACATAAATGAATCTACTCAAATAACTATTATGTATCCAAGTGTCAGACATCAAACGTATAGTAATGAAGAACAGAAAACCTTGGCCTCAGGAGCTCATATTCTGTTAGGTAGAAAGGAATGGAAATTCAGTGAGGAACTGTAGGCAAACAGCAACAGGTGCGGTGGAAGGAAGCTTAAGCAGGCTAAGGGCAATGGGACATTCCAGAAGGAAAATGAAGCTTGCCAGTACAGAAGGCTGCCACATCCGTGGTTTGGGGAAGCGAGGGAACAAGCTGCTGAAAACCTGGAGAGCATTGTGAGTTGATTCTGATGAGGTGTTGGGCTTTGTCTGCAGAGGATTTGTACAAGGTAGATGAGTCCAAGGTGGAGTCACTCGCAGCAGAAAACAAAGCACTAAATGAACAGATTGCAAGACTGGAGGAGGAGAGAGAAAGAGAACCGGTTAGTAAACATGTTTCTAAACTCACTGGACAGCTCCTTAGGCTCGTGAGCCTCTGTCTCATGGAGACACCGATGATGATATTGAAGACACATCTGCATAATCCAGTTGTCTCACGTCAGCATTCTCAGATCTACCTACAAAGACTGTTTTTTCCAGATAAGGTGATATTGACATGTCCCAGAGAAGTGTGGCCTTGCTCACCCACTGTGACTCATTTTCAGTACATAACTTTTTTGGTTTTAGACAGGGGTTTGCTGAGCAACCCATGTTGGCCTCAACTCATGTCCCAAGCACTAGGGTTATAGGTGTGCACTACTGTTCCTGCCTGGCTTGAGTACAAGGCTTCTGAAGCCAATAGACAGGCTATTGAAGAACAGAAGTCTTCTGAATATGACCTTGTATGTGTTCTTAGATGTATTCAATATATCATAGTAGATTCTACATGAATATGTTGTTTCATATTATAAGCTAGATTCCTTTTTGATAATTTTCTCATTTTTATTTAGCATGTATGTATCATATGTGTGAGAACATACCACAGGGTACACTCGGAGGTAAAAATGACAGTTCTTGCAGAGTTCATTAGGTTCTGGAAATCCTACTCAGTATGTCAGGCTTGCACATCGAGTGTCTACTGGCTGAGCTGTCTTACTGGCCCTAATCAGCAGGGTTCTTGGTGTCTTATCCTCTGTCAGTCCCATATAAGCAAGTCAGCAGCTGAAATAATGGAAACCCACACATGCACCGTCCTATAAAATCAGAAGCACAGCTAAGGAGGCTCATGTGTGTCCTGCGTCTTTGTAACATCTGTTCAGGAACACATAAGCAACCTTAGCTAAGCTTTGGGAAATGCTGTGACACAGATTGCTTGCTAACTTCTGTGACACCAGAAGCAGAGTAGAGGTTGCCTAAAATCACAGAGACAGCCAACTGCAGTTTTAAAGAAAATCTATGAGATCTACAGTTTTCCTGAAACTGCAGTTTCTCACATAGGCACTTCCCCAACCACTCCATGTTAGCACCTTCCAGGTCTTAATCTTATCAGAATATTTTTCCCAAAAGCTGTAAGCTGAGTTGGAGAAAGAATAATGCTTCATCCGTCATTTATTTTCATTCTCTAAATATTTTAGCTTCCCTAATTACTTAAAGCCATTTGTGACTACAAATGATTAGGACATATTTAAATTCTCTACATCTGTCATGCTTTTGTGCAGATATGTCACATATACCTAAAGTTATGTAAACCAGCTCAGAGGTAGACTTACCAATTACACTGTAAAGACCACATTTCTTTTTTTTCTTTGTTTTGATTAGATATTTTCTTCATTTACCACATTTCTTAATAATCCAAAGAATTTGTAGGAGTATTAGAGGCTTTTAAAAATGAACATTAATAGAGTCAAACTATACTTGTTTTCAAGTTTTAAGTGTAACCTTGGATAGGCCTATTTATCATATCGTTCTGAGGGGTTTCTGAGCAATAACCATTTAAATTGATTTTCCAGACAGGGCTTCTGTGTGTTGCCCTGGCTGTCCTGGAACTCCCTCTGTACACCAGGCTGGCCTCCAACTCAGATTCATCTGCCTGCCTCCCAATAATTTTAATAAAATTATGAAAAGTGAAAGTTGGTGCTAACCTTGCCTGGTACATATAAAAGAACTAAGTTGAGTCTTCATTTACTACCATGATAAAATGGAATAAACTCAGCTCTCGTCACTTGCTTCTTGACACAACCGTGTCCTTTTTATATTCAGGTGGATTTGAGGCTGGCTTTTTATATGCCATTAATGCTTCGGAGCTAGTCAGCTAGGACTGTAACGTCTTGGAGTGAGCCAAATGCCTGTGGATGTTTTTAGGATAGTTTTCTGCTGGGTATGGTATCACAAGCATGCCACCCTGGCCCTCAGGAGGCTGGGGACCAGGACTGACAGAGGTTTCTGCTCTCAAACACCTGAGACATGATGCCTTCTGTAGCTGTGAGGACACCAAGGCTACTGTATTCAGTAACTCAAAGCAACGAATGAAGCCCTGGCTAATGCAGTTCTTCTGGAACTGTTCTAGCCAAGACGATGTCTCTCCCTGTCTCAAAACAGAAAGTTGTTCCTTTTTTTTAATCTATAAATAAACTGTGACATTTCCTAAGTAGCTATCCAAGTGATCCACAGAGATCTGCTTTCAGTGTTAACAGTCTCCATGGAATCTGACATCGTGGACTGCAAACACGGCCTTGTGGTAAATAATTCCTTAGCATGAGCCTGCAGCTCTGGTTTCATCCCCAGAATAGAGTGTTACCTTGTACCTGCAGTCCCTGCACTTTGAATGCAGAGGCCAAAGCTCCAGGCCAGGCTGGGCCACAGTGTAAGACCCTATGTCACAAAAATGAAAGATAGGAAATTTAAAAATGAAACATGAGCTATGTCAGACCCTCCTGAAGCTGGTGTTACAGGTGGTTGTGAACTATCTGGTGTTGGTGTTGGGAATCAAATTCTGGTCCTCTGGAAGAACCACAAGTGCTCTTAACCACTGAGCCATCCCTCCAGCCCCATGATTTTACTTAATACAGATGAATAAAGTTATATTGCATACATCGACAACATTTTACTTGTCTGTCATTTTTGTGGGTAGACATCTAGAATGGCAGCATTTCCCAGCTATTGTGAATAAAGCAGTAGTAAACATGAATGCCAAAGTATATCTGTGGTAGGACTTAGTGTCTCTTGGGTGAAATAGCCAGATCATATGAGACTTCTGGTTGTAGTTCTCAAAGGTTTTTTTCACTTTTATTTTTATGTGTGTGAGTATTGTTCCTGCATGCATGTATGTACACCATGTATATGCCTGGTACCTGTGGAGACCAGAAGAGGATGTGAGATTCCCTGGAAGTAGAGTTATAGATGGTTGTGAGCCACTATATGGGTACTAGGAACCAAACCCAGGTCCTCTGTAGAGCAGCCAGTGCTCTTAACCACTGAGCCATCTGCCCTACCCCTTTGTAGTTTTTGATAGATCATCATGCTGATTTCCATAGTAGCTGCAACAATTATATTCTCACTGGAGTTCCTCTTTCCCCCAAATCCTTGCCAGCATATGTTGTCTTTTCTCGATGAAAGTCATTCTGAGCAAGTAAGGTAGAATCACAAATCACGTTTAATTTGCATTTCCCTGATGGCTGAGGATGTCGGACCCTTCATCAGATATCACTGGCCATTTAGTTCATCCTTTAAGAACTACCTGTTCCCTTTACTACCTCCTGTAGCATTTGGATGTGGTGTTCACTGTTGTTTCTTGCATAGTAGACGCCTAGCTGAGACATAGTTGGCAAGGATTTCTCATTCTGTATGCTTTCTCTTCAGTTGTGGGGTAGTTTCTGCTGTCATGTGTTTTGTCTGATTGGTTTTTAAAAATTTTTTGTAACCCATTTGTCAGTCCTTGGAGTTATTTCCTACGACAGTCCTTTCAGAATCTCCTGCCTTTGCATCAGATGATTATTGATGGGGAACATAGTTGACGTGTCTTCCCTAGCAGTTCCAGCAAGTTTTTGGTCCATTTTCAAAGTTTCATGTGAGACTCAGGACTTGGTTTCATTTTTTTCTTCAGTTTTCTCAACAGCATCTGTGAAAGAGGCTGTCTTTACCCTAATGTGAGTTTTGACATCTGGGTTAAAAAAATATTATGTAGGGCTGGTGAGATGGCTCAGCGGGTAAGAGCACCCGACTGTTCTTCTGAAGGTGATAAGTTCAAATCCCAGCATCCACATGGTGGCTCACAACCATCCGTAACGAGATCTGTCGCCCTCTTCTGGAGTGTCTGAAGACAGCTACAGTGTACTTACATATAATAAATTAAATAAATCTTTAAAAAAAATTATGTAGCCACTGGAGTTAGAAAGTGGCTCAGTGATTAAGAGCACTTGCTGTTCTTGCAGAGGACCCAGGTTCAATTGCCAGCACCCAGATAGCAGCTCACAACTACTTGTAGCTCTAGTTCCAGGGACCCCATGGAAACCAGGCATGCATATGGTACAGATACATACATACATACATACATACATACATACATGCATACATGCAGGCAAAACACTTATATAAATAAAATAGAATCTTTTTTAAAAATGAAATTCTTTAAAAGAAAAACTAGGGCTGCAGAGTTGACTCAGCAGTTAAGAGCCTTTGTTGCTCTTGGAAAGGGCCCAGGTTTGATTCCCAGCACCCATGTAACAGCTTACAACAGTCTGTTAACTCCAACCTCAAGGGATCTGATGCCCTCTTCTTTCTTTAACGGGCACCAGCACACACATGGTACACAGACTTACATGCTGGCAATACAGTCCTATACACAGTAAATAAACAATTACTCTGTATAAAAAAAATACACAATTTTTATGTTAAAGAGAATTTGGTGTTTTGTGTTAGTTGTGATTTTTCAACCCAGGTTTTATCCCCAAGCTGAACACCATGAAAACGGAAAGCAAGAATACTGTGAGGATGCTGAAGGAAGAGGTTCAAAAGCTGGATGACCTTTACCAACAAACAGTTAAGGTAAGAACCCGACCAGGTTGTTCATCTCAGCCAAGGCTCTGTCAGGACTGATGGTCCGTGCACACTCTCTGACGTCACTCTGAAATCTTCGCTGGATATGATGGCACACAT
The DNA here is from genome assembly GCA_902729485.2 of Mus minutoides. NCBI lineage: Eukaryota > Metazoa > Chordata > Mammalia > Rodentia > Muridae > Mus > Mus minutoides. The sequence goes on along the minus strand of LR751989.1, from coordinate 9,115 downwards.
ACACTGAGGGGCAGTCTCAAAACGCCACCCAAAAAAAGCCAGGCATGGTATCATTGTACCTGTAATCTCAATATTAGAGGACCCTGGTGGGAGAATTGTCACAGGCCTGAGACCCACCTGGGCTACACATACATAGCAAGACCATGTCTCGATAAATAGTAAAAGTCTCTCTTGTGTATTTGTATTGAGTTGGTGCTAAATAGTCCTAAAGAATGGGCCCCAGTCATGTGCTTTACATAAGCACAGTCCATCAGGGATCGTGGCAGACTGACTAACTGTCCTAACTAAATTCCCAACTACTGTAAGAGCCCCAGAAGGTGGGTAAGGTACAGGATTGGCTAGCACTGTGCTGACCAACACTGCATTTTGTCAAACAGGTTTTAAGAGATGTGTTCATTGGCACTTACACAATTTAATGATAACTTCCAGCTGTGCCATTATTATGACAAGAGAATGCAAAGTTGCGTCTTGTCCTAGATTATATAGGATGGGTTGGGTTTTTGCTTGTTTGTTTGCTTTTGAGTAATGGGAAAGGTTTAGAAAATATAAAACTAATCTGATCTGTACATGAAATATGAGATATTTGGTCATTTTTACATTTATCATGCTTCCTCCATGAAAGTTTAAGTTTATTCTTAGAGGTGTTTGAAGGAAAGAATTTAAGAATCCATATACTTCATCTTCGCAAACCTGGGAATCTGAGATCGGGACTGCTTTGGCTATACCTAGTTAATGCTTGTGTGGAAAGTTTTAATCAAAATACCAGGTTTTCTATAAATTAGAGTTGGAACACTGTTGAATGAGTGGCTCCCCAGAGGCCTCTTGGAAAGGACACATTTGTGTTTACAATACAGCATTCCCCAAGGGAACAGCTAAAGCAGGCAGTCAGCATGGTGGGAATACAAATGATACAACATTGTTTTTTACACTTTTTAGTACACCTTGAGCAAATAGAATATGGATATCAAGGAAAATGGTTTTATCCTGTAGAAAGCTGAGGAAAAAGACAGGAAGAGTGCCAGTGAGCTTGAGTCCCTGGAGAAACACAAGCGCATGCTGGAGAGCAGTGGAAACGAAGGCCTCAGCGAGACCATGGATGAGTTGGACGCCATCCAGCAGGAGTAAGTTTACCTCACCAAGATCTGATTTCGGCCAGGTGCCATGGCACATGCCTTTAGTACATGGTAGTACTTGGCAGGCAAAGAAAGAAAGGTGTATCTCTGTGAGTTCAAGGCCAAACCTGGTCTACTAGCCACAGCTGTTATCCAGAGAAACCCTGCCTAAATCAAAACAAAGCAGGAGGGAAAAAAAAAACTAAGTTTTTTTCTTTAATTCCTCTTATAAAGCCATTTGTGGTATAAAGAATGAGATTTGAAGAATTTAGGTAGAGCAGACTGGCCTTGAATTCACAGAGATCCACCTGCCTTTTTTACTAAAGACGTGCTCCACTGTGTTGACACACCTTAAATTGTTAAGAAATACATAAGCAGTATAGTAAATATGGAACGAACACTTCAACTTAAGAAGGCCTCCAAAGCCAGGTGTCATAGCCTCACACGAGAAATGGGATAGAAGGCTTCAGCACCAGGGCAGCTGACCACACATGCAATGACCTAAAGCAGCTGGCATGTCTGTATATGGCATTTGTATGGATTCTACCAGGTATGGTTTTTTACGTTCACCAAATATTTCTCAGGGGAAAGGGATAGTGCAAGTAAATGTGCATTTTCCTCAGGTTTCTACACTGTGCTGATTTATTCATTTATTCTTAGTCATTAAGCAACAGTTGTCCCTTTTTTTTTTTTATCTTAATTCTATAGATACCAGTTGACTGTGAAGACCACAACTGAAGAAAGAAGAAAGGTGGATCTTCTGGCATGCATGTAGGTGTACATGCAGATACAGCTCTCATATACACAAACTACTCAAAAGAAATAAAATTTTAACCACAATCATAAATACATGCAGTAAATATGAAACTTAAAACCGAGCCCCAATACGCCAATACAGTTACATATTGCATAATAATGAGGTTGCACTCTGAGATATGTATCACAAGGCAAC
>LR750959.1:211714-246204 GCA_902729485.2 Mus minutoides | reverse complement strand
CCCCCTCACCCCTCCCTGCTCCCCTGCCCACCCACTCCCACTTCTTGGCCCTGGCGTTCCCCTGTATTGGGGCATATAAAGATTGCAGTACCAAGGGGCCTCTCCTCCTAATGATGGCTGACTAGGCCATCTTCTGTTACATATGATGATAGAGACATGAGTTCTGGGGGTTCTGTTTAGTTCATATTATTGTTCCTCTTCTAGGGTTGCAGACCCCTTCAGCTCCTGGGGTTCTATCTCTAGCTTCTCCTGGGCATATACCCAGAAGATGTTCCAACTGGTAAAAAGGACACATGCTCCACTATGTTCATAGCAGCCTTATTTATAATAGCCAGAAGCTGGAAAGAACCCAGATGTCCCTCAACAGAGGAATGGATACAGAAAATATGGCATTTTTATACAATAGAGTACTATTCTGCTATTAAAAAAATGAATTTATGAAATTCTTGGGCAAATGGATGAATCTGGAGGACATAATCCTTAGTGAGGTGACCCAATCACAAAAGAAGTCATTGGATATGCGCTCACTGATAAATGGATATTAGCCCAGATAATTAGAACACCCAAGATACAATCTGCAAAACACATGAAAATCAAGAAGGAAGACCAACCTGTGGATACTTCATTCCTCCTTTGAATAGGAAACAAAATACCCATGAAAGGAGTTGCAGAGACAAAGTTTAGAGCTAAGATGAAAGGATGGACCATACAGAGACTAACCCACTGGGGATCCATCCCATAATCAGTCACTAAACTCAGACACTATTGCAAAGGACAGCAAGTGTTTACTGAAGGGACCCTGATATAGCTGACCACCACAGACGTGGATGCTCACAGTCATCCATAAGAGGGAGCAAGGGGCACACATTAGATAGGTTATTTCTTACTTTAGCTAGACTTGGTGGCGCCTAAGAATCACCCAGGTTATACTGGTTTTGAAGGCATGAAGGGGTCATGAAGAGCAGCTGAGACTTGGCACAGTGAGAGGCCTAGGAAGGCTATTGGTGAAGGTACTGCCTCAGAGTTGACAGTCCAGGACTGAAGAGGTCATGCAAAGTTGAGTAACCATGAAGAGAGCCTATGGGAAGCTATTGGTGAAGCATAATTGTGATGTAAGACTCCAGCATATTGGAGATGCCAGTGACAGTTAATATTGGGATGATCACCAAGAACAGCAGCAGCAGTGGAATAAAGTTAACCAGGGTCTAGATTGCTACAGAGGATAGAGGTGGAGAAGTGACCTATGCCCATTGGAGGAGACCAGAAGATTATGTATGGATCCCAGACATTGGAACAAGAAGCTGTGAAGTTGAAGTTACCTTGGGGACTCCTAGATGTTAAAGATGTCAAAGCCATAGGACACCTGCTGAGTAAATGTGCTAAAAGGGAGTGGAATTAACCAAAGAATTGTGCTGCAGTCAACAAGCCAGAGAAGAATTGTACAGCAAACATGGAGATGTGGAGTTTAGAGTTTTTCTAGGGAGTTTTTGGTTTTGCTTTGGTCTAATTTTTCCTCACAATAAATTTTTGAAATGGTAATGCATATCTTGTGATTTTGGGGGGTATTTGATCTGCTTTTTGATTTTATAGGGGTTTACAATTAAGAGATTTCATGATCTGCAGAAGAGATTTTAAATTTTAACAAACATTAACATTGGTGAGACTATTTTAGACTATGGGACTTTTAAAGTTTGATTAAATGTATTTTGCATTATTGTATGGCTAGCTATGGCACAATAGATTCATGTGTTTAAATGAAAGTCAATGGAGACCAGGGAGTAGAATGGGGTGCCAATGGAGACCAGGGAGTAGAATGTTGTGCCAATGGAGACTAGGGAGTAGAATGGGGTGCCAATGGAGACCAGGGAGTAGAATGTGGTGCCAATGGAGACCAGGGAGTAGAATGTGGTGCCAATGGAGACCAGGGAGTAGAATGGGGTGCCAATGGAGACCAGGGAGTAGAATGTGGTGCCAATGGAGACCAGGGAGTAGAATGTGGTGCCAATGGAGACCAGGGAGTAGAATGGGGTGATTCGGGTAAGTTTAGCCCAGGGAGCGGTACTATTAGAATGTCTGGCTTTGTTGGAATAGTGTGTGGCCTTGTTGCAGAAAGTATATCACTCTATCTTATTAAGACATTAGGGTTTCCATCATCGCTGTGAAGAGACACCATGAACATGGCAACTTTTACAAAGGAAAATGTTGGAAATGGGGCTGGCTTACAGTCTCAGATGTTCAGTCCATTATCATCATGACAGGACATGGTGGCATGCAGGCAAACATGGAACTGGAGGAGGAGCTGAGAGTTCTGTATCTTGATCTATAGGCAGCAGAAAGAAACTGTGCCCATACCAGGGATACCTGGAGCAACTGAGAGACCTTAAAGTCTGCTCCCACAGAGACACATTGTCTTCAACAAGCCATACATAGCTCAACAAGGCTTCACTTCCTATAGCTTAGCTCCTTAGTCTATGAGGCCCATCTCCAAGAAAACCACCACAGTTAAATACAAGTAACAGAAAGCTTCAGAGATAGGAGCAAACACCCAGTCCATACGTTTAAACAACCTTTAAATAATACTTTGATTAACTCTTTTGAGAACTTTATACAATGTATTTTTTATCAATTAGTTTTTATTAGATATTTTCTTAATTTACATTTCAAATGTTATCCCGAAAGTTAACCCCTCCCCTGCCCTGTTCCCCTGCCCACCCACTCCCACTCCTTGGTCCAGAAATGAATCCACACACCTATGGTCACCTGATCTTTGACAAGGGAGCTAAAACCATCCAGTGGAAAAAGGACAGCATTTTCAACAAATGGTGCTGGCACAACTGGCTGTTAGCATGTAAAAGAATGCGAATTGATCCATTCTTATCTCCTTGTACAAAGCTTAATTCTAAATGGATTGAAGACCTCCACATAAAACCAGAGACACTGAAATTTATAGAGGAGAAAGTGGGGAAAACCCTCGAAGATATGGGCACAGGGGAAAGATTCCTAAACAGAACAGCAATGGCCTGTGCGGTAAGATCAAGAATTGACAAAAGGGACCTTATAAAATTGCAAAGTTTCTGTAAGGCAAAAGACACAGTCAGCAAGACAAAAAGGCCACCAACAGATTGGGAAAGGATTTTTACCAATCCTAAATCTGATAGGGGACTAATATCCAACATCTATAAAGAGCTAAAGAAGCTGGACTCCAGAAAAACGAATAACCCCTTTAAAAAATGGGCTACACTTAGGGCAGTACACAGGGTCCCCAATGTAGGAGCTAGAGAGAGTACCCAAGAGTTGTAGGGGTCTGCAACCCTATAGATGGAACAACAATATGAACTAATCAGAACCCCCAGAGCTCATGTCTCTAGCTGTATATGTATTAGAAGATGGCCTAATTGGCCATTATTCGGGAAGAAAGGCCCTTGGTCTAGCAATGTTTATAGGCCCCAGTACAGGAGAATGCCAGGGCCAAGTAGCAGGGAGAGGGAGGATAGGGGAGCAGGGCGGGGGGAGGGGGGATATAGGGGACTTTTGGATAACACTTGAAATGTAAATGAAGAAACTCTCTAATAAAAAAAAAATGGGCTACAGAGCTAAACAAAGAATTCTCAACTGAGGAATTCCGAATGGCTGAGAAACATCTGAAAAACTGTTCAACATCCTTAATCATCAGGGAAATGCAAATCAAAACAACACTGAGAGTCCACCTCACACCAGTCAGAATGGCTAAGATAAAAAATTTAGGTGACAGCAGATGCTGGCGAGGATGTGGAGAAAGAGGAACACTCCTCCATTGTTGGTGGGATTGCAAGCTTGTACAACCACTCTGGAAGTCAGTCTGGCGTTTTCTCAGAAAATTGGACATAGTACTACCGAAAGAGCCTACAATGTATTTTTAATGTTTATTTTCCTCTACCAGCTCCTCCCAAAACCTCCTTCCCGCTTTCTTATAACCACCTAATTTGGAGTTTTCTTTATTCCTTTTCCAAATGACTTCAGAATGTGTTGCCCAACTGTTTTTGGTATGTGCAAGTTGTTGCCTGATTGGTATATGATTGATCTACTGTCTTAGTTATTGTTCTATCGCTGTGAGAAGACATCATGTTCAAGGTATCTCTCATGAAAGAAAGCATTTAATTGGTTGATTGCTTATAGTTTTAGAGGGTTTGTCCATGATCATTGTAAAAGTAGGAAGTAGACTGCCATGGATTTTGAGCAATAGCTGAACAATTACTTCCTGATCCACAAGCAGGCAGCAAGATAGAGTCAGAAACACAGATAAAGGTAGAAAGATAGAGATAGAGATACCGGCTGAACCATCTCACTGCCACCCCCATGCCCCTGGATTTAGTTTTAAATGTTATAGTTATAATTTGGAAATGCTGTTGTGTATAGGTAGCAAGTAAGCACCTTCTAAATGCAAGGACGGAAGGTGTGCTAGTGAGTGACCAGGGATGGGAACTTGAAGGCCAGTGTGGGAACAATACGCTGAGTTATTTGGAGTATCAGAGGTAGCATTGAGGTCAGAATCTTGTACCAGTGCCTGAGATTGAATAGAGAGCACAAGACCTGTCCTGTGCAGACTTCCAAGTGAAGTCTTTCTCCTTTGTCGCAGATAAGGCCTGTCTCTAGCATTTATTTCTGTGAGTAGGTCAAGATTCTCATTGCCATGCTACCTTCCCTGGATTTGCCACATCTCCATTCCTTAATTCATCAATCCATTCTCCACGCTGCTGCTGGAATGGATCCTGTAACACTCAAATCTTCTTCTCTCGGCTTTCTATTTGAAGTTCTTCAATTTCTGGTCATTGCCTTCAGGATAAACTGAAATTCTCCAGTCTGATTGGCGTACAGTGTCTTTCATGTGCACCAGCTCCAGCATTCAAGTTACAAGCTCCGCTGTACAAAAGTATAGCTTGCTTTATTTCAATAACTCAATTTGATTTTCCAATTTATGGAACTCAGTCTACATGACAGACAACTTAATTTTCTAGGTTTCTCTTTCTAGTTCCTCGTTCCACTACATTTTTCAATCCTCTCAGGTTTATATTCATTACTTGTCTTGTGTGTGTGTGTGTGTGTGTGTGTGTGTGTGTGTATTCGCAGGAGTGTGTATGTGTGCTCTTCCCCCATATTCCTTAAAGAGTAACAGGGGAATGTTACAGTGATTTGAATAAGAATGGTCCCCCATAGGCTCCTAGATGTAAATGTTAATCACCAGGGAGTGGCAGTATTTGAAAGAGTAAGAAGGATTAGATGTGCCCCTATTGGAGGAAGAATGTCATTGAGGGTGGGCTTTGAGATTTCAAAAGCTCACTCTAAGCCCTGAATCTCTTCATCTGACTACATTCAGGAGGAAGTTCTCAGCTAGCACTCCAACATTTGCCTGCATGCCACAGGGCTTCCTGGCATGATGATAAGGGAATAAACCTCTGAAACTGTCAGTATGCCCCAATTAAATGATTTCTCTTAGAAATAATAGCATTGGTCATGGTGTCTCTTCACAGCATAAGAACAGTTACTAATGCACTGTGTAACTAATCAGCTCTGATCAGAATGGATTCCAGGCTAGCTTCCCTAGGCACTATCCATTGCCTTCTTTGGTCTTTTCTATGATTAGCCAAGCCTAATAGAAAACACACTTCATGCCCTGTTGCCAAGAGACTTTAGTTTGCTTGTGGTGACATTTAGATGGTGCCAGATGACTTCCTTTCCCCTATCATCTTTATTGTACTTATTTTAAACAATCAATTCACGTGGAAAAGCAAAGTGTTTTCAGAGTTCTCCTTGGTCATCTTGACAGAACACTTCTTGTGTCTTTCCCACATCTCCCTATTTTACCTCTTCATTTAGCCGGTGCCAACAGGTCCATGGATGAAGTAAAGCTTCAGAAGAAGGAGAATAGCATCCTTATAACCAGACTATTCTGTGTCTCAAATGATTTACTTTGTGCCTACACAAAAGTAAATTATATCAGAGTGGGACAGAGTAGGATATAGATCCTATTTTACCTTTAACTCTATTATTGCTCTCTAAATATGTTACCCCATCCCTAGCTCAGGCTGAGGATTTTTCTGCTCCAGATAAGCCAGTCATAAAAGAGTTCTTTCATTGTGATGGCATTTTATCTCAATCACATTATTTTATTCCCCAATCACCACTGTCTGGCATAGTGAACTTAGAATTTGTTGTTCATTGCTGCTCATTCTTCATACTGAGTTTTCAATTTTCTTTCTGGGTGACCTGGTCTTCATGTTTTGTGTAGACAATGCTGCCCAGACATGACTCAGAGGAGAACTATAGGGGACCTATGTGTGAATGTTTCAAAAAATTATTTTTCACACATTTATTTTCTTCCTCCTGGTTGTAATTCTATTATTCAACATCCTCCACAACACCTGATTAATATTGCTAATATTTACATGGAATCCAGGCCTCTCATTTGACTGTTCACACCTGCGGGCCTGGGTACCAGAAGTTTTCCATGGAGACCTCTATCCAGGCCAGGTGGGAAGGCCCCAGTGAAGGAAGTGAGAGCAGGTGAAGCCTATGCCACACCTTCCAGGTTGCTCAGTAAGAGTCAACAAAAAGCCAATGCAGCTGGACTCCCTCACAGCTCTTCAGGAGAGAAGATCTCTTCCCAAGTGTTAAAGCTCAAAACAAAAGGGTCAGACAAAGAAATAGTTCTCGCATTCACATTCCTTTAATTCCCTGCATGTCTCTTCCTATATACCATTCGTTCTGGTTCAGGCAGCAATTTAGAGTTAGACAGCAAGCCCCTCTCATAGGCTTGGGCTGAGAGTTTCGGGAAACCTTATTTGCATGCAAGAGGGCTTGGTGCTGTTCCTAAGTGGCTGATAGCCACGCCTCTCCTGTGGGGGTTGTGGGGGCAGTAGCTCCAGCAGGAGCCAGGGTCCAGGAGATGTGAGAGAACTCCTTCAGTCCCATGTAAGTGAATTATCATCACAGGGTGCCGAGGTTCAAGATCTAGCTAGCCTCGACTGGAAACCAGGTTGTCTGCATATAGCCCATTGCCCCCCACACACCTGTGTACCCTGTTTGTTGAAATTATTATTTCCACACAGTTGTATTTTACTTTCAATACACTAACACACCCACCCTATATTTTTATTAGACTAAATTATTTGGTATTAGGAAATATGACTTTGTTTTTGTATAACCATATATACCCATGGCTTAACAGCTAGGTAAGTTGGTAGCATTAACTAGGAGATAGATAGATATATATATATATATATATATATATATATATATATATATATATATATATATGAAATAATTAAGAAATTAAAACCTAAACTGTTTAGATTAATAAATTTCAAATAATTTTGCTTGTGTACTCACTAAAAGAAAACTGAAAGTAACTACATATTTTAAAAGCTGGTATTTAAAATATTTATTAGAGTTGAGAAATTTATAGGGAATAATCATCAGAATGTACCAATATGAAAATTACATGTTGTTCTATTCTATGTGTCAAATGAAATGCAAATACCATAGTGAGACAATACCTTTATTATTCTTCTAAAGAAATGTTTTTAATACTTTATGTATTTTACAGCATCTCTTTTTTCCCCATGAACTTACATTTGAATTCAGTTCCTGTGCATTTTATAACAAAGCAATATTCTCTTACACCTACAAGTTTTTGTGGGTCATTTCCCATAGTTAAAGTTATAGAGATTAAAATCTTGTGTAATTGTGTAATTGTTTATCATAATTAGAATCAAATCATTTTAAGCTATTGCTTATATTATCAAAACCATTCATACCAGTATTCATTGATCAAAGCATTCTAAGAAATTCTGGTTAAAAACAAATAAGGTAAATGAGTTAAGAAAGCTTTTTATGCTACTGAACAAGCTCAGCCATTATTGTGCACTGAGTGAAAGCATGAAGACCTGAACTCGTGCCCCAGAAGTTATGTAAAAAGCCTGCATGTGTGCATGATACTTTCAATCCCAGAGTTTGGGAAGCAGATGGAGACAGGTTCACTAGCCTATTCAAACCATTTTATTCCAGCCCAGTGAGACATCTTGTCCTAACACCAAACAAACAAATACCAAGTAAATAGCATTTAAATAGAGGTTGATTTCTGCACCTTACACACATACACACATGAAGGCACATGTGCATAGTCACTCATAGGCACATGAACATAATCATATACTCACATAATAAATACTTTCCAGTGATGAATACATTCTTTATAACACTTATACTATGAAAACTTGTTATTTATTGTACTATTTGACTTTTGGAAAACAGTGAAACACATCCATTTGAGGATGGGTATAGTAATTTTATGCCCTTGTGTTGGTATACAATACAAGAAATAAAAAATGATTTTATTTCTAACTATACAATAACTATTATTATTATTATTATTATTCAAGGAGAATCCTGAAAATGTTGGCAAAGAGAATTTGACAGTTGACACTTTTTAAAACAGATTGAATTTTTTAAAGGACACATCAAAGTTGAGAATTTGAAGTGGTGCTAATGATTATCTGTAAGAAAATGTATATAGAGATATGTATCAGATTTAAACTCCCAATCCTAAATAGAAGAAACAATGTCTGTTGTTTTATAAGTAAGAATCGCAGGAAACGCTCCAAGAGTGAAAATGTGGGGGGTTTTTGGTAAATTATATCAAACAAAATTAGAATTCTACATTCTTGTAGCTATTTTGAACAGTGGAGTTAATGAATTGAAAAAGATTGTATTTCAATGAACACATGGATTACTTAGCAATGGTCAGCCAACCACATATTAAAGAACAGCCCACTCATCTCTCCAGGGAGGGTGTTGCCACATCACTTCTAATTGATTTTGCTTGACCGTTTCATTTGTAGAGATCATATGAGGAAGGATACCTCTTCTTTTCAGTACTAGATATTGAATTAAGGGTCCACCACACACTAGGCAATTAACCTACCACTTACTTATACACTTAACCCAGAATCTGAGCTTCTTTCTTTCTTTCTTTCTTTCTTTCTTTCTTTCTTTCTTTCTTTCTTTCTTTCTTTCTTTCTCTCTCTCTCTCTCTCTCTCTCTCTCTCTCTCTCTCTCTCTTTCTTTTTAGAATTAGTAGAATTTAGTAAATCAGATGCAAGCATATATTTTTGTGTTAGGCATAAATAGAATTTTGTGTAGAGATGGTCTGATCTATTTCCAATTAACAAAGTATTTTCACTCACTTTTGCCAAGGTTTACTCACCCTGAAACCCATGATTTGATACAGGTGCCTATTACTTGTTCCTATTATTTTCCATAAATGTATAAACATAAGGCTGATGAATTACAAGATTCACTATCAAATACACGACTCTGTTGCCTGCCTGTGGCTCCTGCTCCTTTAACTGGACCACCTTGTCTGGCCTCAATGGGAGAAGATGCACCTAGTTCTGCAGTAATTTGATGCAGCAGGGTAGGCTGATTCTGAAGGGGGGTTCTCCCTTCTTAGAGAGTGTGATAGGTTGAGATTAGGATGTAAAGTGAATAAATAAATTAATTATAATACTGAGATCCACTAATACACTTTTATGGACATATTTTATTTATAAAACCTTATGTTTATATAACTTGTATTTAAGATGATAGAGTGTTAATATACCCACACATATTATTTTAACTTCCTTTTTCTAGTCTTTACATCTTTAGGTAAAGTATCTTAGTCAGGGTTTCTATTCCTGCACAAACATCATGACCAAGAAACAGGTTGGGGAGGAAAGGGTTTATTCAGCTTACAGTTTCCACATTGCTGTTGACCACCAAAAGATGCAGGACTGGAACTCAAGCAGGTCAGGAAGCAGGAGATGATGCAGAGGCCATGGAGGGATGTTACTTACTGGCTTGCTTCCCCTGGTTTGCTCAGCCTGCTCTCTTATAGAACCAAGACTACCAGCCCAGAGATGGCACCACCCACAAGGGGACCTCCCCCCCTTGATCACTAATTGAGAAAATGCCTTACAGCTGGATTTCCTGGAGGCATTCCCCAACTGAAGCTCCTTTCTCTGTGATAACTCCAGCCTGTGTCAAGCTGACACAAAACTAGCCAGTACATAAAGTCTCTGGGTTTTGTAATTGTTGATTTGAGGTTGTTTGTTTGTTTGTTTGAAAATGTAATGTGAACTAGTTTATGAAACACAAACTCTTATAAGTAATTGGTGGGCTTTGAAAGTGAAGTCACTTCTACAGTCTCATATGTTTGAACACAGCTCCAGATGGTGGTGCAGTTTGGGAACTTTGTTGGAACAAAAGCTTGCTTGAGGACTTAGTCACTGGGGATGAGCCTTGGCATTTTCTGCAATGGCCCCACCTCCACTCCTCTCTGTTCTGCCTAAATGCAGATGCTATGTGAACACCCACCTCTCTTCCTTCTGCCATACATTACCTGCTGTGAGACACTGTATCTCTTCTGACTGCAAGTCAAAAACAAATCTTTTCTTTGTCAAGGTACTTCTTGTCTATATTTTGTCACAGTACCTAGAAAAGTAAATGATACATCAATTAAAAGTAATTTGGTCCACTGTTCCCTTTTAACCATTTATAATGCTGTTTCCTATCTCCCTCTCTTTGGGTATTCTAAATCAATCACATACATCAGAATATTCAAAATTGACCCCCAAGAAATGAAAGAAAATCTGAGGTTTATCTTTCTGTGCCTGGGTTACTTTGCTCAGAATGATTATTTCCAGCTATAACCATTTTTTGTAAATTTCAAAATTTTATTTTTAATAGCTGAGTTTTGGAAACCTGTATTACAGAAATTTCATAACACACACACACACACACACACACACACACAAACAGATTTTTAAATTATTGGCTAGTGGTCTCTTCTAGAACACCATGAATTCTAGGCTGTTTCCAATGTTTCTGTCTACCGTCTAGAACTTGAGAAGACACTGTTGCTGATGACACTGCATGCTTGAAAGACAAAGTGTGGAGATATAAGTTTATTCTCATCTGCATACACCATCTCTACTGAATAGAAGTCATGGTGCTGGACATATGCAAATGGCTAGAGGAGAAAGGTAAGCCTCAATCTAAAATGACTGGTTAGAAAAAATAGGCCCACTAGTGCAATGGTGGCCCCAAAATTATATAAGTAACCCTATACTTTCTGGTTAGATATACAAGGTTTGCTTCATGAAATAGAATTGATAGCTTGCATCAATAAAGTGTTTAAGCATCTGTGGTTAGATAGGTCATAAGTCCTGGGGAACAACCTGCTACTCTTATACTGCTAAATGGACATAGTACTGACTCCTAGTGACTTATTGCTATACACAGAGATCAGGACATCTTACAACCCTCATCAGAGAAGCTGTCCATTAACATATTCTCTGGCCATTAAGCATAATCCTAGTTAGTGTAGAGAGAATAAAAGACTGGGTGCTTACTCATAGTTGGACATTGACATTTATCCTGAAAGATTATAGATTATGGTGGAAGAAGGGCCTTAAAGATTGCAAGAGCTATAAGTAATGGATAAATTTAAAATATAATATTTTCAGATAGAGCAAAACATACTTACATTTGTACTCTTAGTGATTATGAATGCATGTACAAGATATGTACAAGTTTCAATAAGATTAAATTCTGCCATAGAGGGAAGGAGGGTGGATATGTAATTCTACCATTATCTGAAGAAATATTAGTTTTTAAAAACTGCTGGGTGAGGAAGCAGTTGTTTTGATGATGTGGCCCTTGGTAGGCTGATCACACAGCAAATAAGGCCCCAATCCAAAGACTAGCTGGGCAGAACAAAACAGATTCAATGACGAAAGAGAAAAAGGAGCCATCTCAAAATTTGGTGGGAAAGGTGAGGAGGTTGTAGGGGAGTGGTTGTCAGGGAACATTCAAGATACTTTAATGGCATTCTCAAATAATTAAAACAACTTGAAATCATCTGGACTATAATTTAATACAAATTAAAAATTATAATACTTGGAAAAATAAATTTGATACCACCAAATTTGTTAGCCCCTTTCCCTTACATAGCTTTATATAGAATAGATGCAGTTGGGCTTTGGCTCATATGCTACATTTATTCAGGCATTACCAGTACCTCCACCATGGATACCAAACACTTGGTTGCAGGAGTAAATGAATTGATGAACTGATCATATTCTACTCTATGAAGCATGGTTTTGCACATTTCTCTGCAAATAATGTAGGTATGTGCATGTATATACATATGCATATAGACTTCACTTTACTAATAGTTATCTAAATTTTGCAGTATTTTAACTAAAATTAGATATTTTTATCATCCTTTGACAGATACAAAAATAAAGCCTCAGTAGTTTATGTTTTGTTTCCCCAGTCCCATTTCTAACTAGTTTTATATCTAAATTAAATTAATTGGGTTATAAAATTTGCATAACCATTTCTTCTGGTCTGGCCAGGCTGAGGTCCTCCTTTCATATGCAGTGTTTGGATCCAGCTTTGGGGTTTTCTGTTGATTTTGTTCTTGGATGGAACTACTTTGTATGTGCCCCTTTGTTTTTTATTTCTGATGAAGCAAGAATCTATTCTTTTATAATTGTTTCTTCTCCTTCTCCTTTTTTCTTCTTCCTTTTCTTTGTAATTTTTCTTGGTTATAACAACATTTAAGAGGCTTCTGTTCTTTTTCAAAAAAACATTTGATCATAAGGGAATTGGAATGTTACATTTCAAAGAACAGAACACCTCATCCTGAGGAATGAAAGGCTTTGAAATCGAGGTATTCAGTGTCCTTGTATTTAGACCAGAGCTCTAAGTCTGGGCTGACTTGAAAGCAGAGACATCAAAAGTATACAATTTAGCTGAATTTTCTCGAACTAATCTTCAAGACACCTAAAATGCAAGCTTTTCTTGTCCGTCTCTTTTTAGTTTTAAGACCTTGTTCAATTTTGGAAATATAAGCACAAAGGTTCTATGGAAAGTTGTTAGCTAATTGAACCATATCTATTGCTCAAATATGAGAACATAGAAAGTAGTAAAACTGGGGTAATTATAGACATTTTCAACTTTGCCATCATTTATTGAATAAATAATCTATATTCAATAGACATGGTATTTTTAAATTGTTGCATAATTGATGCTATATTGATATTGAAACTTGCCTCATGATTACAATCAATAGGTTTCATGTGACAATTTGCCTGCTTAATGTTTTTTATTATTTTAGTTGACTGTAAAATATTTATAAAGATTTTAAAATTTTTATTCTCCTCACATATATTACATCACAATCACAGTTTAACTTTCCTCAATTCCCCCCAATCTTTTTCATCCCCTTCCTTCTCTTGACCTCAGGGTGGGGGATCCTTGTTTCCCTTCAAAAAGAAAAGAAAAAGGAGAAAAGAAAATCAGACAGACAGACAGGAAGAGAGAGGGAGAGGAAGAGGGAGAGGGAGAGGGAGAGGGAGAGGGAGAAGGGGAGGGGGAGGGAGAGGAAGAGGGAGAGGGGAGAGGAGAGAGGGGGGAGAGAGAGAGAGAGGGAGAAAGGAGAGGAGAAAGAGGGAGAGAGGGAGAGGGCGAGAGAGGTCTCCCAGGATAGCCACTGAACATGGTCTAAAATGATTCAATAATACAGTAAGATAAGAAAATAAGTCTGGAACACAGGGTCCCCAATGGAGGAGCTAGAGAAAGTACCCAAGGCGCTGAAGGGGACTGCAACCCTATAGGTGGAACAACAATATGAACTAATCAGTACCCCCAGAGCTCCTGTCTCTATCTGCATATGTAGCAGAAGATGGCCTAGTCGGCCATCATTGGGAAGAGAGGCCCTTGGTCTTGCAAACTTTATATACCCCAATACAGTGGAACACCAGGGCCAAGAAGTGGGAGTGGGTGGGTAGGAGGGTAGGGTGGGGGGAGGGTATAGGGTACTTTGGGGATAGCATTTGAAATGTAAATAAAGAAAATATCTAATTAAAAGAAAAGAAAATAAGTTTGGGCACAATTCTCATATCACAGCTCAAAGTGGCAACCCAGTAGAGGGAACATTATGCTATGTGGAGGCAAGAGTTAGAGACATGTTCCACTTACTAAACGATCATAAGGTATATGCAAAAGGCCTAGCTCAGATAACTATAGAGTCTGCATTTATCCCTTCAACTCCTCTTAGCCCCATAAGTCCTATTTAGTTCATTCTATGGGCAGTGTTCTGGCATCCTTGACTCCTCCGGCTTCTACAATCACTTTTCCTCTTCTTCTGCTGGATTCCACAGGCTCTGCTTGTATTTGGCTCTGGGTCTCTGTATCTACTCCCATTTGTTGCTAGTTGACACAACTCTGTTGATAATTAGACTAAACACCAATCTGTGAATATAACAGAATAGCATTAGAAAGCACTTCATTGATTATTTTTGCAGTAATATTTGGCTATATCCTGGGTCTCATAGCTTTCCTGTCTCTGGTTCCTAGCCATTAAGCAAGTGTCAGGCCTAGGCTTTCTCTAGTGTTGTGGACCAAATGTTGGACCAGTCAGAGGTTGTCCACTCCCACAAGTTCTGCTCCACAATTGCCATAGCATGTCTTGATACTGGACAGATTGTAGGTCAAAGGTTTTGTGGCTAGGTTGATGTCCCAGTATTATTGCTAGGTACCTGGTTCTATTCCTGGTTATAGAAAATGATAGTTCAATCTTTGTATCTTCTATTACTTGGAGATTTTCTAAGATCACTCTTATGGAATCCAGGGGTTTCCACTATACTAAGTCTCTCTAAATGCCCCTTAATGTCTCCCAATTACTGTAATTTCTTCCATTACTCTCTCCCTTGTTCTCTCCTACACCCTACATAATCCCTCCTGTTCCCATCTCCACCTGCTTCAAGTCAACCCAGAATATCTATTTGAGTTTTCCCGATTAAAACCATCTTATGTCACTCTGAGTCTTTCTTGTTACTTAGAATTTCTAGATCTATGTATTATAGCATGGTTGTCCTTTTATTATCAGCTAATATACACTTATAAGTGAGTATGTAACATGTTTGCCTTTCTGGGTCTGGGATACCT
Organism: Mus minutoides; assembly: GCA_902729485.2. Lineage (NCBI taxonomy): Eukaryota > Metazoa > Chordata > Mammalia > Rodentia > Muridae > Mus > Mus minutoides. The sequence continues at coordinate 231,171 of LR750959.1, read as the reverse complement.
CATTCAAGATGATTTTATTTTTGTTCCATCAGTTTTCTGAAAGTTTTATGATGTCATTGTTTTAAAGAGTGTAGTAATAATCTGTTGTGTAGACACCACCTTTTATTAAAATCCATTCTTCAGTTGAAGGACATAGGAGTTGTTTCCAGTTACTGGTTATTATAAATAAAGTTGAAACAAAACATGGCTAAACAATTGTCCTTGTGGTAGAATGGAGCATCCTTGTCTTTTGGGTATATTCACTGTAGTTATATAGTTAAATCTTGAGGTAGCTTGATTCCCAGTATTTTTAGGAACTACCATATTGATTTCCATAGTGGCTGTATGAGTTTGCCCTCTCAATGGAGGCGTGTTCTCATTCTACATTCTTGCTAGCATGATATGTCACTTGTACTTTTGGTCCTAGTCATTCTTACAGGAGTAAAATGAAATCTCAAAATAGTTTTGATTTGTATTTCCCTGATAGCTATGGATGCCAAGTATTTATTTTAGGTCCTCTCAGCCATTTGAGATACCTCTATTGAGAATTCTTTTTTCGATCACTCTACTCTGTTTTTTAATTGTGAAATTTGGTTTGTTGATGTCTACTTTCTGAATTTCTTTATATGTTTTAAATATTAGCCCTTTTGGATGAAGGGGATGGTGAAAATGTTTTTTCCAATTCTGTAGGCTGCCATTTTGTCCATTGATAGTGTATTTTACTGCCGAATAAGCTTATTCCTTTTAGTTCTTTCTGAACCCCTCATGGCTGGTTGAATTCAGGTATTCTGGCTCAAACTCCTCTCCAAACTGACTGATTCAAACTGTGTTCTCTAGGCTTCTCACAGAATTGCTCTGCTTGACCTCCCACTAATGCTGGCAATTTGTTCTAATCTTTTGGCTTCATCTGCCTCTGCTGACCTGTACTGCATGAACTGCACAAATAGAAGTTACTGATATCTAATACAAATTGGAAAAAAAAAAAGAAGTTACTAATGAACTCAACTGAGCCCAACTACATTGCATGAATTGCACTGATTGAATTTAACTGTACTGCATTGTCTGAACTGAACTGAGCTGCACTCACTGTACCTGCCTCCACTTCTGACTCACTCTGAGCTGGTCTTATCAAGTGTCTCTTTTCCGCCTGTTCTAATGAGAGTTAGGCATCTCCTATCTCTGACTCGTTCTGTCAAATCTTTCTCTGACTTATCACTTTGTTCTTCAATTAGCCATCACTATCAAACTTGGCTGCTTTCTTGTACAAACTAACTTTACCTTCTTTGGGGATTAGAGGTTAAAGATGTGTCACCCCAGCCAGATTACATAGATCTAAAAGGTCTTTGGATGGGATCCCTTGATAGAGCAGCCATGCTAATGGATTAACTTTCCACTACAATCCACTTAGACTTGATTTTTATGCAGAATGATAAATATGGATGTATTTGTATTGTTCTGTATTCTGTCATCCAGTTAGACCAGTACTATTTGTTTGAGATGCCTTCTTTTTGCCACTGTGTATTTCTGGAAATCTCATCAAAACTCAGGTTTCCATAGGAATGTGGATTTATATATGGGATTTTTATTCAACTTCATTGATCAACTTGTTTCATAACAATATCATGTACTTTTTATTATTATAGCTTTCTAGTACAGCTTGAAATCATATTGGCTATCATCTGGATGTTCTTTAATTGTCCAGGATTGTTTTAGCTATTCTAGGTTTCTTGTTTTTTCATATGAAGTTGAGTATTGTCCTTTCAAGCTCTATAAAGAATTGTGTTAGAACTTTGATGAGTATAATGTTCAATTTACAGATTGCTTTTTTGTAGAATGGCTATTGTTACTATGTTAATCCTACCAATCCATGATCATGGGATATTTTTCCATTTTCTGATAACTTCTTTAATTTCTAGCTGATGGGGCACCAGAAGATAGACATAGAAATAAAATAAGCTGTGTTGTGTATGGCAATATGAAAGCAAAGTCCAGTCTGCAGCATACCCTGCTGTTCTACTCCCCATTTTGACTACTTGTTACTAGAGAGAACATGCTCAGTCCTTTCTCAATCATCCTTAAAATGTTTTTTCCAAAATTATAGGAACTTCCATTAAGTTATCTTACTACGGACAGTATTGCTCTGCCCTGCAAAAGCTCATTTTCCCCAAGCTACTGCGCCAACTGCTTTGCTTGGGCTTGAGTTTGCTTCCAGTTCAGACAGACTTCACTAAAAGGAAGACCTCCCGGGGGGGGGGGGGTCTCTGTTCATGTTGTCACAAGTCAATCAACTGAAACATTACATTATCTTACATTAGAACATAAGCTTAAATTCCTTGCTCATCGAAACACACAACCTGTCCTATATAAGCATTTTCACTTAAAGATTAGGTCTGTTTGGCCATTTGAAAGTTTCATTTGCAAATTTTGTATTATTCTAAATAAATATTGTGCTGTTTTGGGTAGATGCATGTTATTTACATCACAGAAGGAACCATAGGGATTTTAAATAAAAAAATTTGTTGTTGTTGTTGTAAATCCATTTGATACTTTCTCTCCTTTCTTTCTACCTACACAAGAACAAGATGTGGGCACAGCAAGGAGGTGGAAATCAAAACAGAGCAGGTAGTGCACGAGGCATAAGCAGCCATTGCAGATAAACTCAGGGAAATCCTCCTTTTGTCTTTGATAATGGCCTGGATCCCATTTGTGTGGAACACTAGAGTGCATTTAGATTAAGTGTTCTCTTCAGCTTGGTTCATAAGCTCTTGAAGATCCTGAGAGCAGGGCACTGAATGATGCCAGGCAGCTTATCCTGAGCTTTGGAGAGATTATCCCCCAAGTTCGCTGGCAGGCCTGCAGAAGGTGACCTGCCTGTTATCTCAGAACGCTCCACACTGGGGAGATCATCAGCACCATTATGGCCCTTGCGCCTGTAAATGCCTTTAAGCAGCTTTAGATTCAAGATATACAGCATGGGCCTCGAGCCGGAAATTGCATCGGCATGGTTTCTTGGCTAGGCCTTGTTTAGACACATTCCTCACATCTTTGAGTTTGACAGGGAAATAGCAGCTGTTTTGGGATCATTTGGCCATCTGTTCTTTATTGCTTATATTATTAACATTTACCAGGGCTAATTGGTATTTTGAAGTGACTAAGATAATTGATCAAGAAATATCCAGCTATGTTTATCAAGAAGCTTGTTTTTAGAATGCCAGAGGCAGCAACTTACTTAGTGTTGTCTCAACACTGACACTGAGTCCACCTGCTCAAAGTCTCACTGTAATAAGAAGAGAAAACATAGAATAGTTCCTTTTTTTCTTAAATTTCTGTATAAATACAACTTAACCAAATTCTTTCACAGTCCCAGGCAATAAGAATCTCCATTGGAAAAAAAAGGTATTTTAGAGTCCTAAAGTTGAGGTTTCTGAGAGGCTACAATGATACTTAATAGTTTTCAATGTGAATTTTTGTTGGTGAGTATCCATTTTCCATAGTATGGATATCATAAAGACATTTTACACAAGTATATCATGCATTTTGTCTACATAAAATCTAGACTCCTCAATTGTTAGAAACAAGACATTTGTTTCTGATTCTGTTAGTGTAATGATTTCTAGATGCATCCATTTTCCTGCAAATGAAATAGAATGGATACAGGGAATGTGATAGATGTATTTGATGGTGTTTGACTTAGCCATAAAAGGAGCAGAATTGTGTGATAGTTTATAAGTTTTCCCACTCTCTTCATCTGTAATATGTAGAATAATGGCTGGAGCTCAATAAATTCACCTTGAGTTGTGGATATTCAACTATATTGTGGGCCAATTCTAAGTAATAAAATAATGGCAGAGCTACTACCTTAGACTTGAATGGTGAAAATTGTAAGAATTGCTGGTTTATACAACTAACATTTATTGAAAGCTTTCTAAATATGGCTATTTTGCTTGAATTGCTGTAATAACTCTCATCTTTTTTTGTAGTCTTTCTAATGCTTTTATTCTACACACTACTATACTCATATCATCTATACATGTATCATCATTCTGCAATATAAATTCCTTTTGTATTATTACTCCTTAAAACATTTTACTAATTCTCTGTACATCTCAAGTGAAGTATAGCTATAGTGGCAAAATTTAATTATGATATATTTGTGTGTATCTGTATGTGTTTAATCACAGTGTCTTATATGTCATACTTCTGTGAGGGTTCTTGCTGTTTAGAATTGATCTGCCTCTTTCTTTATCGGAAAGTAATCCCATGTGTCCATAGAAAGTTGGCAAAAATATTTTACTCCAATCTCCTTTCCTTTCCCAGGTGTTTTCTTTTTCTTTTCTTTTTTTTTAAATATTTTTATTAGATATTTTCTTAATTTACATTTCAAATGCTATCCCGAAAGTTCCCTCCCCCCTCGCCCTGCCCTGCTCCCCTGCCCACCCACTCCCACTTCTTGGCCCTGGCGTTCCCCTGTTTTGGGGCATATAAAGATTGCAATACCAAGGGGCCTTTCCTTCCAATGATGGCTGACTAGGCCATCTTCTGCTACATATGGAGCTAGAGACATGAGTTCTGGGGGTTCTAGTTAGTTCATATTGTTGTTGTTCTTCTAGGATTGTAGAGCCCTTCAGCTCTTGGGGTTCTATCTCTAGCTTCTCCATTGTGGGCCCTGTGTTCCATCATATAGATGACTATGAGCATCCACTTCTGTATGAGACAGTGTTTTCTAATCATCCTGTGTTCTTCGTGTATTAGTTCCCTTTCTTAGGGCTGTGTTACCTTAACCCTTGCTTACTGTTTTGTAGTGCTTAAATTCCTGGTTGTCAAATTTCCATCTACTCATTACTTCTGGAATATTCACTGGTTCGGACATTTAGATTTCCAATAAAATCTTGATAAATAGATATATAAGCATCATTGTTAATTGATAATCCTTTTAATCTATTATAAGTTTAGAGTGCTCATAAACTTCATTCCATCATTCAATTCTTGCACTAACACTTGGATGCATTACTATCTTTTTCTTTATTATGAATCCCACCTAATGATTGCAAAAAAGAATGATATCAAAACCCTTTTGATCTGGGGTACAGCTAGGTGATGAGGTGCAAGCATGGGTACTTCACACCCAGAAAATTCACTGAAATTGTGAATGAATCTTTAAAAGTTCTCTAAGATGCAGGTGCTACAGATAGGCTCATTTCACTAGGAGCACATCAAAAGCATAAAGAAATTATGTACTTCTTCAATGTTTGACTCCCCTGAGTAGTAGATTCATGACTTGAACTTATCTCACCTGATTTTCTAACCAATATTCAAGCTTGTCATAATACATCGCACACACAGTAGTCTATCTGGACAGAAGAGTGAACTTATATTAAGACAAAGTAAATATGATTCTAAAATGTCTTAGTCTATGGTAAGAGGTGATACCATTGATACTCAATTAAGTAAAGAGACAGAGAATTCAACATACATCTCTTCTTGGACACATGTGGCATATAACACAGGAAAGGACTTTGAAAAAGATTGACATCATTATAACGAATAGGATCACATAAAAATGCCTTAGATCCACAGATATTTATGGAAGGATCATGACAAGATGAATATGACAAAAATAGATATGATGAAAGATTTCAATGGGCTGAGAAAATGGTCAAATTCTACTCTATTAGACACCATTTTACAAATTTTTTATTAAGATACTTGGAAAACAGTAACATATATTTGACCTGTTAGTTATTTCAGAGCACAAAGAGGTTAGGACCACAGAGTCCACCAAGAGACAGTTTCAATATCCAGGTACAAAGCAAACAATCAGATAAATAACGATATGGATAGATATCTAAGAGTTATAAGGTGGGATAATGATTCTATAGAATATCAGTATCACAGTATATGCTACCTAGGATAACGTAGGAATAAAGGAAGGAGCATCCTGTGAAGAGTTACACAGCTCGTGGGGTCACAGAGCCTTTAGCTACCTTATTATAACTGATTGAAGACATTTCCTATCATCAGAGAGACATACTGTAACTATAGTAACCCCATTTATTTTTATTGAAATGTATTTATATTGAAGCTTATTCCAAAGGTTTTGTGGCAATCTACAGTAACAATGATAGGTTTTGTGTTTTGAAAAAAAACATTATTTTCCTGTCACAAATGGTAGACTCAAATTTTTTATCATTTTCTTCTTATGGAAATTTCACTTCTTCTTTGTTGCAATTTCTTTATCACACTGGTGGCCTGTAAATTAAACCTAGTACTCATTAATCTGGAAACCACAAAAAATCATTGGATTGAACTACAGAAATGAAGAAGCTTCAAAAGAGACAGAAATAAGGTGTTTAGGATAACAGAGAACAGAATCAATTAAGACATAAGTTTATCATGACAGTTATAAGCCTCTGGGTTATAAATACTATAAATTTAGTCTATTCATATGGCCTCTCTTGTCAGTTCATAAACACATGAGAACTAGGTAAAAAGCAACCTTTTTATGAAGTAGTCTATGGCTGTAAATTTATTTATTTAGCTGTTTTAATTATAATTTAAATATATAACAGGTAGTAATTATTTAATTATATGAGTAAAGACTCTAACAGAGAAATGATTTTAAGATAATTTTTCTGATCACAATGTATTGCCTAAAATAATATATATACATATATATCTGCATCATAGTTATAATTTTATTATTGCCTTATATGATATACTATAACTATAAATAGGGGTTGCTCTTTATCTGTCTCTGCTCTCATTACATATGAATGTGTTAATATATTTTAAATTATATTTATTATTTAAATATGGAAGCAAATAGAGACTATCACATATGAACCCTGTATTTAAATCATTTCCACCTCCTCCCTTTATAATTTCTATCCCTATCGAATTCATGACCTTTTCTTTAATTACTGTTTCATATATACATTTATCAATCTATGTCACATACATGCATGTATATTAATGCAACCCTCTTAGATTTAGTATTGTTCATATGTATTTTTGATAAAGGCTTGGATTGGTTAACAAACAGATAGTTTTGTCCACGAGAAAAAAACAAAACAAAACAAAAAGAAACCCTACTCTCGATCTTCCTTCTGAGCCCAGCAGAGGCTGATAAGGGCTCCAGAGTGCTCTCCATGCCACAGGACCTCGGGAACACTTCGGGATCACAGGTGAGTAGAACGCAGCATCAGCTTCAAGAATCACAGAGGGTCTTCTGCATGCAGGAACAGGGACAAAGGACCAGAGGCTGCGATCCATTCTTGTACGGGCCAGCCCTGCCACCTTCTGCTTGAACCCGGCTAAAGGTGTCTAGGGCACCAGAAGACTCTCCTTGCAGCAGGACCCCTAGCACACCCAGGACATCCTGATTACCTGAGAGCACATGGGTGATAGAAGCAACAGAGCTTCTTAGTCAGGGTCCCGTATGGCCTTCTTCTTCAGCCAGGAAGGAGAGCTGAGACCCAGACCCCTGGGCACATTCCTTGCCAGAAGAGAGTCAGCCTTCAGGGAGGGTTCTGACCCTAGAACTCAGGAGGTGGATCAGAACTCCAGATTGCTGGACACCTGCCCTGCAAGAGGAGAGCTTGCCTGCAGAGAGTGCTCTGACCACTGGAACTCAGGTGAGAGTTGGACTCCCAGGAATGCTGACAGAGGCTAAAAGAATCACAGGAGGATCAAGCTCTAATCAGAGACAGCTTGAACATTAACATCAGAGATTTCCAGATGGGGAAAGGCAAATATAAGAATCTTACTAACAGAAACCAAGAACACTGAGCATCATCAGAACCCAGTATGCCCACCACAAGGAGTCCTGGAAACCCCAACACACCCGAAAAGGAAGACTCAGATTTAAAATCATATCTCATGATGGTGGTAGAAGATTTTAAGAAGGGCATTAATAACTCACTTAAAGAAATACAGGAGAACACTGCTAAACAGGTAGAAGCCCTTAAAGAGGAAGTACAAAAATGCCTCAAGGAATTATAGGATAATACTACTAAACACAGAGATGCCCTTAAAGAGGAAACACAAAAATCCCTCAAGGAATTATAGCAGAACACTGCTAAACAGGCAGAAATTCTTACAGAACTACAGGCAAACACTGGTAAACAGGTAGAAGAAACACAAAAATCACTTAAAGAATTACAGGAAAACACAATCAAACAGGTGATGGAACTGAACAAAACCATCCAAGATCTAAAAAGGAAAGTAGAAACAATAAAGAAAATCCAAAGGGAAACAACTGTGGAGATAAAAACCCTAGGAAAGAAATCAGGAACCATAGATGTGAACATCAGCAACAAAATACAGAAGATGGAAGAGAAAATCTCAGGTGCAGAAGATTTCATAGGGAACATGGACACAACAATCAAAGAAAATGCAAAATGCAAAAAGATCCTAACACAAAACATCCAGGAAATCCAGGACAAAATGAGAAGACCAAACCTACGGATAATAGGAGTAGATTAGAATGAAGATTTTCAACTTAAAAGACCAGCAAATATCTTTAAATAATAGAAAAAACTTCCCATACCAAAAGAAAGAGATGCCCATGAACATACAAGAAGCCTACAGAACTCCAAATAGACTGGACCAGAAAAGAAATTTCACCCAACACATAATAATCAGAACAACAAATGCACTAATTAAAGACAGAATATTAAAAGCAATAAGAGAAAAATGTCAAGTAACATATAAAGGTAGGCCTATTAGAATCACTCTAGATTTCTCACCAGAGACTATGAAAGCCAGAAGATCCTGGACAGATGTTATACAGACACTAAGAGAACACAAATGCCAGCCCAGGCTACTATACCCAGCAAAACTCTCAATTGCCATAGATGGAGAAACCACAGTATTCCATGACAAAACCAAATTCACACAATATCTATCCATGAATCCAGCCCTTCAAAGGAAAATAAAGGGAAAACACCAAGACAAAGATGGAAACTACACCCTAGAAAAAGCAAGAAACTAATCGTTAAACAAAACTAAATGAAGATAGCCACAAGAACAGATTGCCAACTTTAACAACAAAAATGACAGGAAGCAATAATTACTTTTCTTTGATTTCTCTTAATATCTATGGACTCAATACACCAATACAAAGACATAGACAAACAGACTGGCTACACAAACAGGACTCAACATTTTGCTGCTTACAGGAAACCCACCTCAGGGATAAAGACAGATAATTCTCAGAGTAAAATGCTGGAAAACAATTTTCCACGCAAATGGTCTGAAGAAACAAGCTGGAGTAGCTATTCTAATATTGAATATAATTGACTTTCAACCCAAAGTTATCAAAAAAGACAAGAAGGGGCACTTCATACTCATCAAAGGTAAAGTCTACCAAGATGAACTCTCAATTCTAAATATCTATCCTCCAAATGCAGGGGCAGCCACATTCATTAAAGAAACTTTAGTAAAGCTCAAAGCACAGATTGTACCTCACACAATAATAGTGGGAGACTTTAACACCCCACTCTCACCAATGGACAGATCCTGGAAACAGAAACTAAATAGAGACACATGGACACTAACAGAAGTTATGAAACAAATGGATTTAACAGATATCAATAGAAAATTTATCCTAAAACAAAAGGCTATACCTTTTTCTTAGCACCTCATGGTACCTCCTCCAAAATTGACCATATAATTGGTCAGAAAACAGGCCTCAACTGATACAAAAATATTGAAATTATCCAATGCATCCTATGAGATCACCATGGACAAAGGCTGATCTTCAATAACAGCACAAATAAGAGAAAGCCAACTTTCATGCAATAACTGAACAACACTCTACTCAATGATACTTTGGTCAAGGAAGAAATAAAGAAAGTAATTAAAGACTTTTTAGAGTTTAATGAAAATGAAGCCACAATATACCCAAACTTATGGGACACAATGAAAGCAGTCCTAAGAGGAAAACTCATAGCCCTGAGTGCCTCCAAAAAGAATCTAGAGAGAGCATACACTAGCAGTCTGACAGCACACCTACAGGATCTAGAATGAAAGGAAGCGAATTCACCCAAGAAGAGTAGACAGCAGGAAATAATCAATCTTAGGGCTGAAATCAACCAAGTGGAATCAAAAAGAACTATTCAAAGAATCAACCAAACCAGGAGCTGGTTCTTTGAGAAAGTCAACAAGATAGATAAACCCTTAGCCAGAATAACTAGAGGACACAGGGACAGTATCCTATTTAACAAAATCAGAAGTGAAAAAGGAGATATAACAACAGATGTTGAAGAAATTCAAAACATCGTCAGATCCTACTACAAAAGGCTATACTCAACAAAACTGGAAAACCTGGATGAAATGGACAACTTCCTAGACAGATACTAGGTACCAAAGTTAAATCAGGATCAGATTAGTGATCTTAACAGTCCCATTTCCCCTAAGGAGATAGAAGCAGTCATTCATAGTCTCCCAACCAAAAAAAGCCCAAGACCAGGTGGGTTCAGTGCAGAGTTCTATCAGATTTTCAAAGAAAACCTAATTCTAACTCTCCTCAAACTATTGCACAAAATAGAAACAGAAGGTACTCTACCCAGTTCAGAAACCACAATTACTCTTATACCTAAACCACACAAAGATCCAACAAAGAAAGAGAACTTCAGACCAATTACCCTTATGAATATCTATGCAAAAACACTCAATAAAATCCTCCCAAATCAAATCCAAGAACACATCAAAATGATCATCCGTCATGTCCAAGTAGGCTTCATCCCAGAGATGCACAGATTGTTTAATATAAAGAAATCCATCAACGTAATCCACTATAAAAAAAAAAAAAAACCTCAAACACAAAAAGTACACGATCATCTCCTTAGATGCTGAGAAAGCATTTGACAAAATCCAACACCCATTCATGATAAAAGTCATGGAAAGATCAGGAATTCAAGGTCCATACATAAACATAATAAAAGCAATATACAGCAAACCAGTAGGCAACTTCAAAGTAAATGGAGAGAAGTTGGAAGCAATCCTACTAAAATCAGGGACTAGACAAGGCTGCCCAATTTCTCCCTACCCATTCAATATAGTACTTGAAGTCCTAGCCAGAGCAATTTGACAACAAAGGAGATCAATTGGATACAAATTGGAAAGGAAGAAGTCAAAATATTACTGTTTACACATGATATGATAGCATGTGTAAGTGACCCTAAAAATTCCATCAGAGAACTCCTAAACCTGATAAACAGCTTCAGTGCAGTAGCTGGATATAAAATTAACTCAAAAAAATCAATGGCCTTTCTCTACACAAAGGATAAATTGGATGAGAAAGAAATTAGGGAAACAACACCCTTAACAATAGTCACAAGTAATATAAAATACCTTGGTGTGACTCTAAGGACGTGAAAGATCTATATGACAAGAACTTCAAGTCTCTGAAGAAAGGAATTGAAGAAGATCTCAGAAGCTGGAAAGATCTCCCAAGCTCTTGTATTGGTAGGATTAATATAGTCAAAATGGCTATCCTGCTGAAAGCAATCTCCAGATTCAATGCAAACCCCATCAATATTCAACTCAATTCTTCACTATGTTAGAAAGGGCAATTTGCAAGTTCATCTGGACTAACAAAAACCTAGGATAGTAAAAACTACTCTCAACAATAAAAGAACTTCTGGGGGAATCACCATGCCTGACCACAAGCTGTACTACTACATAGCAATTGTGACCCAAAAACACTTAAAGAAATGTTCAGCATCCTCAATTATCAGAGAAATGATAATCAAAATGACCCTGAGATTCCATCTCATACCAATTAGAGGGGTAAGGCCAAAAACTCAAGTGACAGCAGAAACTGGCAAGGATGTGGAGAAAAAGGAACACTCCTCCATTGCTGGTGGGATTGTAAGCTGGTACTCTGCAAATCAATCTGTCTATCCTTCAGAAAATTGCAAATAGTTCTACCTGAAGAGCCAGCTATACCACTCCTGGGTATATATCCAAGAGATATTCTACCATACTATAAGGATACATGCTCCACTATGTCCATAACAGCCTTATTTGTAATAGCCAGAAACTGGAAACAACCCAGATGTCCCTCAACTGAAGAATGGATACAGAAAATATGGTTAATTTACATAATGGAATACTATTCGACTATTAAAATTGAGAACATCATGAATTTTGCAGGCAAATGAACAGAACTATAAAATATCATCTTGAGCATGCATACATGCATAGTATGTACTCTCTGATAAGTGGATATTAGTTCAAAGTACAGAATACCCATGATACAGCTCACAGACCATATTGAGTTTAACAAGAAGGAAGATCCAAGTGAGGATGCTTCAGTTCCACTTAGAAGGGGGAACAAAATTATCACCAGAGGCAGAGAGATGGAGGGACCTGGGTGGGAGAGCGGAGGGGGAGGGGAAAGGGGGCAGGATCAGGTACGGGTAGAGACAGGAGAGAAACACAGAGGGCCAGGAGAATGGATGGAAATATGCAGCTGCGTCAGGGAGAGGACCTCTAGAAAGTCCCAGAGATCTGAAATGTGAGAAGTTCCCTAGACTCGTGAAATGCTCATCAGTAGAAGATGGTATCTAAAGAGAATACTTCCAGTAGATAACAGGCAGCTAGTGGGGGAATGGGGCTACCCACCTACTTTCAAATTTTTGATCCAGAATTGTTCCTGTCTAAAGCAAATGCAGGGACAAAAACGGAGCAGAGACTAAAGGAAAGGACATCCAGTGACCAGCCCAAAGTTTGATCCATCTCATCCTCAGGCACCAAACTCTGACACTATTACTGATGCCATGTTGTGCTTGCAGACAGGAGCCTAGCATGGATGTCCTCTGAGAGGCTCTCATAGCATTCAACTGAGACAGATGCATATACTTACCACCAATCATTGGATTGAGGTTGGGGACTCCAATGGAAGAGTTAGGAGAAGGATTGAAGGAGCAGAAGATGATGGCAACCCCATAGGAAGACAGCCTCAACTAATCTGGATCCCCTCAGAACTCCTGCTGACTCAGACAGCAACCAAAGAGCATACATGGGGTGGTCGCTGTCCCTTGAGATATATGTAGCAGAGAACTGTCTCATTTGGTCTCTGTGGGAGAAGATGCACCTAATCCTTTAGAGACTTGATGCCCCAATGACAGGGGACACTTATGGGCTTGAGGTTTGGTGGGTGAGTGGGGGAGCACCCTCTCAGAAGCAAAGGGAAACTGGAAGGGGGCAACATTTGGAAGGAAAGTAAATAACATAATTTAATAAAAAAATTTGAAAAATAAAAAAATAAAAGCAGCAGCAAAACAACAAAAAGAATTATGACAGCTTCAACTAGTAAGTAAGAAAATGTGCTGGTTTAGTAAAATTGCAATAGTAGTTTCCTCTCTAGAGTCCATGACCTCTTCATTTTCTAGGTTTGCAGTCTAAGTATGATCGTCCTCTATGAGTGGGCTACAAGTTAAGTCAGACAGTTGTGGGTTGTACCCTTGAGCCTAGCTTGCCCTTGATGATCATTGTTGCAGTTTATAGGTTTTACAGCTAGGATTATTGATTTGTGCCCCCCGCTCCACTCCTTGGCAGTTTATGCAACACCTTCCAAACGGTGAAAAATAGTCTTCAGTAGGGATGCTTCCAATTCTGTTTCAGTTTGATTCCTACAAGTCCTATTTCTAAAGTGTAGTATCTTCAGCAATAGGCTCCTACCTTCAAGTTCTGGGAGGGAATTATTAGAAAGAGCACTAGCTTATATTATGTTAGGAGGCTCTTTGAATCCTCTAACCAACAACTTGAAGGAAGGTTTTTCATGCTTGTTCCTAGGGTTTTTGTTAGGTAATCTGAGGCATTATAACCTGAACTAGCAAGATTTCTTTTATATATGCTTATTTTTAAAGTAAGCATAAAATAATACCTTTCCATACTAATTTTCAAACATCTTTAGTGTTATTTATCCCTCTCCCTTCCCTCCTGTTCTGTATTATCCTTCATTACCCCTTCTTATTAAAACTCTATTATCTATTCTTAGGAAGCTTTTCCTTTAGTACATTTATGCTCTTGATTATGGTTTTCTAATTTAACTCTCATGGTTTTCTATAATTTTCCACTCTTAAAACAACTCACAAGGTCTTTAATTTCCAAATAATATTTGGGATGTACATCAAGACATAAGTTTGTAAAATATTTGAAAGTAATAGAGAGTGACTCCAGCATCTATCCAATCATCTCCCCTTACCTACTCTAACAGGATCACAAGTGAGAAAGACTGGATGGACTTTGTACTTCAGGAAAAGGAATCTTCTAAAAAGAACCTTGACTCAGGTTCACCATCGGTTTTAGGCCACTATAACTGCGTACATGATGCAGGCTATGTGGGACAGCTAGAGAAATTTACTTTGGCTGGCAGTCATAGAGGATGTAGTCAATAATATCAGCAGTATCATTGGATTGGCCTCTGAATAGGGAAGCACACCATGGTAGAAGCATATGTTGGACTGAGAGAGGACTGCAGAGAAGATGGGGATTTTGCTGTCTCACTTAAGAATACATCTCAGATGAATTAAAGACCTTCCATAGGCCTTACTTCCTGAAGATCCATAGGACAGCAATATAGCAACTCTGACTGAAAGATGCTTTCAGGATTTTTATATTAAACTTGAGGCATCTCACGTATGATCATAAAATAATCATGTCCAATTCACAGGGCAGAATACATTCACTCCATTATTAAGCATCCCAAAGTCTATGTTTTCAGCAGTGCCGAATGTCCAAGTCCAAGGTTTTCCATAGGGCAGAGTCAATTGTGATATTTTATAACTGGATCAAATGAGAAGAAAAAGTTAGAGAATTTATGCATTTCCCAAATACAGTGCTGACATGGACAAGAAACAAGGGTTTCTATTCCAAAAGGTGACAGGACTGTATAGGGAGGAGGATTTTGGCTTACAGTCAGACTGAAATTCAGCAGGGAAAACATCAAATATATTTCCATATCTGGATAGAATTTAAGTCACGCTGTTGACTTAAACATGCATCTATGTTTCTAGGGGCTCAAGTATTATACCCAGAGCTTTACTGACTGAAAGCCACATTGCCCATCTTGGGCTGACTCTATATACTGCTTGCAGTTTCTTCTGCAGACATTGCAAACTCTGGCCACTCTGTTGTCCTGAGGTCTCTATTGAAACTTCCCTCCTACTTTTATGTTTTGCTCCATCAGGAGCACTGTGCAGGCCTCTTGCCCTTCACTACGCTCCCTGTACTGACCAACTTGCCAGCTTGTGTTTGAAATTTCTGTAGCAACTTCTATTTTCTCATAATTCTTGGTTTCTAGACACATGCAAAATCAACATCAAGTTGGCAATGCCAGAGCACTTTCTTGAGTGAACACAGAAAAATCAATCTTCAGATAGTTCTGTGTATGTAGGACATCCCAGGGCTTTATCCTGAAAGAAAACTGTCCTTGAAAGTTCTTACAACAGATTTCCACTCCATGTATCTGAGCCTGGGGCAGGCGTAGTCTCTAGATTTCATAGATTCCCTGGAGGGATTTTCACTTCATTTTGTCCTTATTCAGAATATTGGGCTTTACTTCCAGGACCAAGCTCTTTAATAATTGATACCTCTCTGCCTGCTGTTTTCTAAAGGGGAAGGGAGAAGGCATAGATATCGTAGAGAGCAGAGATGGAGGAGGAACTGGGAGGACTGCAGGGTGGGAAAACTGGCCAGGTTATATGAGAGAAGAATAAATAAAAATAAATACTTGTATCCTCTCTGGTCTTGCCTTTAACTGGATTTTTTTTTTTTTTTTTTTTTGTCCCTGTTCTAGGCAACTTCCAATTTTGTAAATCATTCTGCTTTATTTTGCTGATAATCCTCACCGTGGGCTTTCTAAAGTCTGTCAGGAATGCCCATGTTCTAGCCTGAAGGTTTGGCTGTCTTCACATCTATGTCCAATACTCAGGTCCATCACCCTTTCACTCAGCTTCCCAGGACATCTCAGGGCATCGATCAAAACATACAAAGTTTTGCTATTGGTAAAAAGGATGGTCTTTACCCCAGTTCTCATGGAAACTCTTAATTTCTATCCAGTTTTCCTATCCCCATCAAACTTATCTGTTTAACTCATCTTTCTGCACATTACTGATCTGAATCCCACTACATTCCTCTTGTGTCACTGCGACTTCTTGCATCCAAGTTTCTGACTTGAGTTCCTGCTCTCATTTTCTTGCATGACAGACTACAAATAAACCCCTTCTTCCTAAAGCTGATTTTAATCATAGCGTTTCATCACGATAGAAACACATTGGTAATAGGAGTTACCAAGCAAACCTCAGGACTCCTAAAAAAAAATGGGCATAGTACCATATGTTTGTAATCCCAAGTGCCATGGCATGAATAGGGAATAGAACTGAGAACCAGTGATGCTGCCTGTCATTTAGCTTACTGTAGGTTCAGCTGGAGATCTTGTCTCAAGGTCAAGGTGAGGAGTGATAGAGGACAGCTGATGTATCCACAGCTTACCTCTGCCTGTATTTACAGGCACATACACTGAATGCACATATAAGCACTCATGTACATAGACATTATAAACCTATACCACACGTACAATCATCTACACATAGAAAAGAAACTGGGAAAAGAAATGCCAGTAAACTTTGACTTTATCATTTTTCCAGGTAAATGTCACATCAAAATTTTTCTGGCTCAAAATTTTATGTTTTCCAAGTGAAGTGATGCTTAAACTAATAAGAGCAGGGCTGGCAAGAGGGAGGAGCAGGTGATGGTACTTATCATATTAGACTGGTAACGTTAGTTCAAACCCCAGAGCCCATCTAATGGTAGAAAGAGAGAACGAACTCCACAAAGTTGTCCTATAGCTTCGACATGTGCATGTGTGTACTGTGACATACACACGTGTGTACATGAACACACATGAATGCACACACACACACACACACACACAGAGAGAGAGAGAGAGAGAGAGAGAGAGAGAGAGAGAGAGAGAGAGAGATTGTTTTTCTTTAGAGCATCATTGGAATTTGCAATGGTCTTTGGCATTTTGCTTCAGGACCCTGACAATTGTTCTGTGAATGATTGATCTTCAAGTTTCCCATTTATAAAGTTAGTGAAAGCAAAATAAAAATGATAGAAAATATGACTTGATCCAAGTAATATTTTTTAGCCACCAGAGAGCATGCTCATGGATATAACTAGGATGTCATACTTGCCTCAGGAAAAAGGAAGAGAAATGTGGTCTTGCACTTCTCTCCGGCACTAGGCAGTGCTCAGTCACAGGGAGGCTTTGCAATTCTTAAGCTGGCTGTAAATAATGTGTGTGCGCTCTCTTTCCTATCCATTCCTTTCCTTCTCCTTCTCCTTCTCCTTCCTCCCCTGCTCCTCCTGTTACTGTAGCACTCATTTCCTGTCTTGGTATTGTGGACAGAACCTGTCATCTTACATGTTCAAAGTTACACTACCTCTGAGTTACTCTAAATCCCTTCAAGAGATTCCAGAATTAAAAATTCTGCCTTTTCTTGTTTTCTAATAAAAACAAACTAGCAGAAAAAAAATTACATTTTACATCTCCTTCGGATTATAAGCATGTGGTTATCTCTGAGCTAAAC
The DNA here is from genome assembly GCA_902729485.2 of Mus minutoides. Classification (NCBI taxonomy): domain Eukaryota; kingdom Metazoa; phylum Chordata; class Mammalia; order Rodentia; family Muridae; genus Mus; species Mus minutoides. The sequence continues at coordinate 213,586 of LR750959.1, read as the reverse complement.
CACACACTCGCTGAAGACACTCTCTGCAGTTAACAAACATCGTATCACCCAAAGGAAAACTCTTAAGTAATGTGGTGGTCTTCATCATTTATTGTTGTTTTATTTTGTTTGTGTTATAAGCTGTAAATCAAATAACTAATGCTGATAGTAGACTATGGTTTAGAATTATTTTATATTTCAGATACATAAATAAAGTGGCCCAAGATGTTCTGTACTGAGATGTGGCGATTTGCTCTTTTCAACAAAGCTTATATAGAACAGATAATTATGTCTAAAGAATAAGGAAGAGCTAATCTGGTTGGGTGTGGCTGGGTCTGAAGAAGTCAAGTGTTTACAAAATGATCAGGGTATGGCACATTTTTATGTTAAAATATTTTAATATTCAAAATAGAATTTGTTGTAATTTTATTCTATCTACACAATGACTTCTAGAGGTGGTGCTTAAAGAGTCTGGCCATGAATTAAAGCTCTGGAATCCACTCAAGGGTTATACATCTTATCTTGAGGTTAGAGATACTTAGCATTAATTTTACATTAGAATTACCCGAGGAGCTTTTAAAAATTCTGTGGCTCAGAACTCACCTGCACATATTAAATTAGAAGCTTGGGATGAAGCCTTCAGTGATAGTTTTATGCATTCCCAGATAACTCTACAAACTCTAGAAATGATCCCTGAAAGTATAGTCTTTCCAGGTAATTCTATTGACCAGCTAGGTTACACTACCTTTAATTTAAAAAGACTGAAATTTTATCTTTATGTTCAATTCTTAAAATTAGACTCCATACCTTCTTAACAAATAGATACTTTAACTATTTTTGTTTTGTTTTGTTTTGTTTTGTTTTGTTTTGTTTTTTGAGACATGGTTTCTCTGTGCAGCCCTGGCTGTCCTGGAACTCACTCTGTAGACCAGGCTGGCCTCGAACTCAGAAATCCGCCTGTCTCTTGCCTCCTGAGTGCTGGGATTAAAGGCGTGCGTCACCACGCCCGGCTGATACTTTAACTTTTAAAAATAACTTTAGCATTGCAGCTAGTTTGTAGTCAATGTATTTAAAACATTTAATATACATTATTTTCAATATGATATAAAATAATATAAAAATTACATTTACTAAGTTCATTTCTTCCTAATAAGTTATCTGAATTTATATATTTATACACACACACTATGTGTGTGTGTGTGTGTGTGTGTGTGTGTATCTATATCTATCTATATATATATATATGGACATGGCTAGGGGACATATGAATATGTGAGTGCAGGTTCCCATAGCAACTAAAGATGTCAGATCTCTCTGGAGCTAGAGTTACAGGTGATATGAGCTGTCTGATGTGGGTGCTGGGACCTGAGTTCAGGCAAGATTAGTGCACACTTTTAACCTCTGAGCTATATCTCCAACCTCTTAATTATCTGATACTCTTTCTTACCAATTAATAACAGCAAAAGTTTCAGCACATGTTTTGAAAAGTCGCCCATTCTAAATTTCACGCCAGAGTTTTCAGAGCATTAATTTGTCTTAAGGAAAAAAAAAAAAAAAAAAAAAAAACGACAGCTTAACTTTTGTCAGTTAACTACTTAATTGGTCCTTAAACCATTTGGATTATGTGGTCTTCACTAAGTCATAATTTAGACATGAAATCTGTGGACTTCACAGTTCTTTCCTTCCACACTCTTTCGTCGTGGAACCTAAAAGACTATTGAATAATCATGTTTAACTTCCCTGTTACTTTTAGGGATATTGACTCATATGTTTGGGGCAGAAATGCTGTTAGACCTCTTTGTACAGCTGCTGCTGTCTTGTTTTCCACTTGGATCTTGAACTTAGTTTTATTTTTGTATTCTTTCTATGTATCTCTTTAATTACAACTAATTA
>LR750959.1:12654-201606 GCA_902729485.2 Mus minutoides | reverse complement strand
CATTTCTGATTTTGTTGATTTGGATGCTATCCCTGTGCCCTCTAGTGAGTCGGGCCAAGGGTTTGTCTATCTTGTTGACTTTTTCAAAGAACCAGCTCCTGGTTTGATTGATTCTTTGGATAGTTCTTTTTGTTTCCACATGGTTGATTTCACCCCTGAGTTTGATTATTTCCTGCCGTCTACTCCTCTTAGGTGATTTATAGCAAGCATTTCTTAAGGGAGCCTTTGCTTATTTCTGTTAATCACCCTAATATTTGAGTTCCTAAGTGGATGAAGGGGGAAAGAGGAAACCGAGTATGAATTATTCCCTTTGCAAGTGTGGGACTGTACCTTAAGTGGATGGAAGGCTCTCAACATGGTCCTTAATATAGCCAAGGTAAAAGAATAGACATTTGACACTTGAATTATAATAGAAGACTGGGATTGTTCCTTGTTTGGGTGGCTGTTGACTTCAGTCTGTCACAGAAAGAAATAATGCTATAAGGTAAAGGCATGTATCTCAGTGGATATATTTATTTGCATGCTAGTATCTATAAGCATCTCTCTTTCCTCCTGCCTATTGTCTACCTTATTTATTTTTAATTTTTATTGGTTATTTTGTTAATTTACATTTCAAATGTTATCCCCCTTTCCTTCTAAGTAACATTCTCCTGGTCTTATAATTTCTGCAGAAAATGACCATTTTATAATTTCAAATTTATCCTTTATCATTAATGCTGTTGGAGTGTCTCTTGCTCATTCATTTACCTATCAAGTTATTTGCATTTCACATGCATTTATCAATAACTTATGATGCTATTGACCATATATAATTCATTCAGATTGATGCTTGTTTTCGACTTTGATAAGTTCATCACTGTTTTTATGATTGACACTGTCACTAATGCCACATTTGTCAGCTGTTTATTTGATTGCTCTTCTGCTTTTGATAAGACCAAGTTGTGGGGATTGGGCACAGCTGCATGGGCCAAAGATGGCACCTTGGCTCTATGCCAATCCCCGTGACCTCACTTGTTTATCCCAGTTTCAGTCATGCTCAGTAAAAGCAGCACCTGTAACTCGTTGGAGAGATTAGCGCAACACCTCACGATATCATTCTATCAGCCAATCCTGCATGCTGCCTTGGACGTGTGTGTTGTGTGTGTCTATGATTGGGTGGTGTGAGTGAATGGAAGTATAAATTGAGGGCAGCCCCAGATGAGGAGAGACCAGTGTTAGACAGACCAGCGTTAGAGAGACTAGCTTTAGAGAGACCAGAGGCCAGAGACCAGCTTTAGAGAGACCAGGGTGAGTGAGTGAATGGATGATTGATGTGTGTGAGTGAACGGCTGCAGCTGTGTGAAACCTGAGAGAGAGAGAAGCAGAATAAAGCAGAAGCTGGGAAGGCAAGCTGATCTGAACCTGCCTTGGTGTCCCCGTGTTGTTTCTTCCCACTGTCTCTGCTGGTCAGAGACCTGTGGGCACAACACCAAGTGAAAAGTTACTTAGCATCCAAATTTGGTAAGCCCTTGGTCTACATTTTCCTCAACCGATGCCTGCCTTTTCTGTTTTGTTAATAGCTGTTCTAATAGCTGTGTTTGGTTTGTGCTAGTTACTGATGGCCAGTGCCTCTTCTTGTATTCAGCTATTTGCACACTACTGTAGTTTTTATTTTATCTTAAATGCTCTCCAGAGATCCATATGCTAAATGGGTAGTGACTATAGAAGACTGGAGGTCTTTTAAGCTTGTAGGCTCTTGGTTTGTCCCTATTCTCTGTCCATGATGTGAGTGTTTTTTTTCTGTACCACACAATCATACTGTGTCATACACCATAGGCTCAAAGCAACTGGGCTACTCATCAAACTGATCCCTTCAAAACTCAAGCCAAGATAAATTTCTCTTTGAAGTTGTTACCTAAGATATTTTGTTACAGTGATGGAAAACTGATTAGCTAATAGTTATTATCTTGAAAAATAGCTTTTGCAGTAATTTCTCCTTTTGGAATTCGATTGTTCAGTTTTGAGCTATTGAGTTTCAGGAGGTTCAGAGACGTGGATATTAAACACCTCTGTAACACATGGCTGGCATGTGACTCTGAGCTCTGTGGACTTCTCCGTTTCGTTGATGGATTTATTTGCTACATGGCGCTTGAGATTGATGGTGTTTACATTTTCTGCTTCTGCTTTTGTTGGCTGTGTATTTAAAGTCATATCTAGGAAACCAGCATCACTTACTTGAGAAACTACATTTCTTCTCTTATGGACTATTCAGGATCTTCTATTGATAACGATGAATTTGAGGACTTTTGTTTTAATTCATTTACTTCTTTAATTTATAAATATTTTATAAGTTCATCATGTAAGTCTTTTCTCTCTTATAGTAAGTTTATTGTCAATTATTTTATACTTTTATATTTGCTACCATAACTGTGACTTTAAAATATTTCCCTCTGTGTAGGATTTTTGTTGTTGTTGTTTATTTTTTTGTTTGTATCAAATCCAGTCAATTGTTTTCAAAGTTAATTTTGGGTTGGTCCGTCCTCCCTCCCTCTCTCCCTTCCTTCCTTTTTTCCTTCCTTTATTCCTTCCTTTTCCCTTCCTTTTTTCCTTCCTTTTTTCCTTCCTCTTTTCCTTTCTTCCTTCCTTCCTTCCTTCCTTCCTTCCTTCCCTCCCTCCCTCCCTCCCTCCCTCCCTCCCTCCCTCTCTCCTTCCATATTTACCATTTTCCCCTTTTTATCACTGAGACTTTAGCAGTTCCATTAGGGTTTCCTTATTTTCTTTTCTGTATGTTTCCCCTCTGAGACATTCATTTCCGTGCATAACATCATATCATTATCATATATGGATACCTTAGGTTTGTCTTTATTTTTTTCATATAGCTCTAATTTATTTTTCTTGTCCTATTTACTTCAAGCTAGGATTTCTAGTACTGTGTCAAAAGCAAGGATGAAAATGAATACTAGTTGGTGTCATGAGAATATTGCAAAACTTTGCTTTCTGTAGCTTACTGGGCTTCTTTAGAGCTTAAGCTCTTTCCTCCTACATGTGACCCTGACAGTGCGACTCATCTCAAGTTTTTGTTCAGAGGGCATTCACCAGAACATTTCAGGGAAGGCCCACATCCTTTGGTTCAATTGTGGGTCCTAGCAAATCTTATTAATACAGGAATCTAGTCTGCCTTAGTATTTCAGTGATAATGTCTTTATTTAACCTGCATGACTTTTATAGGTCCATTTATTACATTGAATGGATTCCTCCGGTATGAATTTTGTTGACAGTTAAAATAACAAAGGAATAGATTTTTTTGTCAAACACTTTCCTTTGTCTGAGTTAATTGTCTCTTTGCTTTTTAATTTTAAATTATAGTCTATCATGCGCTGATTGACTCACATATATTGTATTCTGAGAATAAATTTTACTTGCTCATAGTGTGTGAGCTTCTTCATATGCTGTTACTGCAGTAGGTTTTTATTGAACATCCCTACATCTATGTTCACTAGCAAAGCTAGCCTGATGCTTGGTTTTGTTATCAGGATCTTTCGGAAGAGTTACTCATTCTTCTTTCTAGTGAAGGTAATCAGTCTTGGGCTTTTCTCTTTTAGAAAAAAATTGATTGGTAATTTTTTTTCTATTTGTCATATTTGGTTTGGGCTACTTTTTTCTTTATTGAACTTTTACTAGTTATTTTTTTCTAGCAATTATTTGTTTCCTGCATTTTAGCCAGGGATTTAAAGTATGATATCGTCTTATGGTGTGTTACTTCTGAAACATCCAAGGCAACATCCACAATTGTGATCTCACTTCATCCTCCTTGTTATTCCTTAGAGCAATTGTCTGTTGATTTCTTTTGTTTTCTTAAAAGTCCTCTAGTGAATTTTTTATTATAAATGTTATATATTTCTGCTAGTCTCCTGTTATTTCACATCTTATGCTAATTTGGGGCTGATTTTGTTTGTTTGCTTTTGAAGTTTCACATAGTGTAGTCCTTTATAATTATTGTAAAACTTTGTCCATTATTAAGATTAATTTTAATATCACCCTGGTGTGTGTGTGTGTGTGTGTGTGTGTGTGTGTGTGTGTGTTTGCTAGCACACGCTGAGCATGCTGAGGCCAATAGAGTAGAGAAGATCTACCTGGAGCTGGAGTGACAGGTGGAGCTGGATTGACAGGCGGTAGTGAGCTGCCCATGTCGGGGCCATGCAAAGAAGTCAGTTCCACTAGAAGAACAGGAACTGAATTATCCAGACCCTATTTGTCTTTTTTTAATCTTTAATTTTTATTTTTTTACAGTTCTGTAATTTCTCCCCTTCCATTCTGCCCTAAGACAGTTTCTCATCCCATTCTTCTTCCTCCATCTCTAAAAGGATGTCCTTGCACTCCCACATCCCCTTATTCCACCAGGCCTCATTATTCCCTGGAGCCTCAAGTCTTTCAAGGGTCAGGTGCATGTTCTCTCATTGAGGCCAGACAAGAGGGTCCTCTACTGTATATGTGTTTGGGGCCTCGGAACAGCTAGTGTATGCTGCCTGGATAGTGGCTCAGTGCCTGAGATATCTCGGGGGTTCAAGATTGTTGAAATTGGTGGTCTTCCTGTGAGGTCACCCTTTCCTCAACTTCTTCCAGCCTTTCCTTAATTCAACCACAGGGGTCCCCAACTTCAGACCATAGGTTGGCTAAAGGACTGCTTCTGTCTAAGTCAGCTGCTTGTTGGGCCAATCGGAGGGCAGTCATACTAGGCTCCTGTTTGTAAATACAACTGATGCTATGTTGGACCCTTGAGATGGGTCCCAATTTGGGCCGGTCACTAGACCTCCTTTCCCTCAGTTTCTTCTCCATTTTTGTTCCTGAAGTTCTTTTAGAGAGGAACAATTCTGGGTCAATTTTTGACTATGGGATGGCAACTCCATACATCCACTTGAAGCCCTGTCTTTCTACTGGAGGTAGATTCTACAAGTTCCCTCTCCCCACTATTGGACATTTCATCTAAGTTCCCTCCATTTGAATCATGAGATTCTCTCACCTCCCACGTCTCTGGTACATTCTAGAGGGTTCCCTCACCTCCCACCTCCTGAGATTGTATATTTCCATACACTCTGATGGCACTTGGGGCTACACTCCTGGTCCCCCATCCCCAATACATGAGAATGTTCCCATATTTCCCTGTCACCCCCCCTCCTATCCTTCCCAGTTCCTCCCTCCCTCTGCCCTCTGCTTTCTTCTCCAACTCAAGTGGGATTGAAGCATACTCACTTGGATCCTTCAGCTTCTTAATCTTCTTGATTTCTGTGGATTGTATCCTGGATATTCTGTACTTTTATGGCTAATATCCACTTATTAGTGAATATATACCAGACATGACCTTTTGGGTCTGATATACCTCACTCAGAATGATATTTTCTAGTTCTATCTATTTGCCAGCAAAACTCATGATGTCCTTGTTATTAATATCTGAATACTGTTCAATTGTATAAGTGAACCACATTTTCTGTATATATTCTTCCATTGTGGGAGACTGGGTTGTTTCTAGCTTCTGGCTATCACAAATAATGCTGGTATGAAGATAATGGAGTACATGCCTTTATGGTATTGTGGGGCATCTTTTGGGTATATACCCAGGAGTGGTATAACTAGGACTTCAGATAGATCTATTTTCAATTTTCTGAGGAATGTCCAGATTTATTTTCAGAGTTTGCAATCCCCCTAGCAATGAAGGAATGTTCCTCTTTCTCCACATCCTCCCCAATATGTGTTGTCACCTGAGGATTTGATATTAGCTATTCTGATTGGTATATGATGGAATATCAGGGTCATTTTGATTTGGATTTCCCTCATCACTAAAGACTTTAAATATTTCTTTAAGTGCTTCTTGGCCATTCAAGTTTCCTCTGTTGTGAATTCTCTGTTTAGTTCTATACCTTATTCTTTGATTGGGTTTTTGAATTTGGTTTTTTGGAGGTTAGCTTCTTGCTTTCATTATATATTTTAGATACTGGTGGTCTATCAGATGTGGATTTACTGAAGATTTTTCCCAATTTGTAGTTTGCCAATTTGTCGTATTGACTATGTCATTTGCCTTGAAGAAGCTTTTCAGTTTCATGAGATCACGTTTATCAATTCTTGACTTTAATTTCCCTCCATGTCCATGAGTTTGAGGCTTGCTTCCACTTTCTCTTCTGTTAGATTCAGTGTATCTGCTATTATAGTGAGGCCCTTGATCTATTTGGACTTGAGCTTTGATTAAGATGACAAATAGGGATCTATTTTCAATTTTCTACATACAAACTGCTGGTTAGACCAGCACCACTTATTGAAAATGCTTTCTTTTATCCATTATATACTTTTGGCTTCTTTGTCAAAGATCAAGTGTCCATAATGGTGTGGTTTTATTTCTGGTTCTTCAATTCTATTCCTTTGATCGATGTGTCTGTCTCTGTACCATTAGCATGCTGTTTTAAACCACCATTGCTGTGTAGTACAGCGTAAGGTGAGGGATGGTGATTCCCCAAGAAGTTCTTTAATTGTTAAGATTGTTTTCACTATCCTGGACTTTTTGTTTTTCCCTGTGGAACTGAAAATTGCTCTTTCTATGTCTCTGAAGAATTGTGTTGGAATCTTGATGGAGATTGAATTGAATCTGTAGATTGCTTTTGGTAGGATGGCTATTTTTACTATGTTAATTCTACCAGTCCATGAGCATGGGAGATCTCTCTATTTTCTGTGGTCTTCTTTGATTTCTTTCTTGAGAGACTTGAAGTTCTGGTCATACAGATCTTTCAGTTGTTTAGTTAGAGTTATCCCCAAGATATTTTACATTATTTGTGACTATTTTGAAGAGTGCTGTTTTCCTGTTTTTGTTTCTCAGTGTGTTTATCCACTGTATAAAGGAAGGCTACTGATTTGTTTGAGTTAATTTTATATTGAGTCACTTTGCTGAAATTGTTTATCAGCTGGAGAAGTTCTCTGGTAGAATTTTGAGGTTGGTTATGTATACTATGATTTCATCCGCAAATAGTAATATCCTGACTTCTTCTTTGCCAAGTTGTCTTTTTAAGGTAATTGTTTATAGCTTCAAACTTTTCACTTAGCACTTTATTTGCATGCTACATTTTAGTGTCCCTTTTTCTTAAGACACTTGCATTTTCCTTTTGATCATCTATGTAACCTGATTTTTTATGTGTATGTATTCATAGTGAGTCTTTTTTTATCCCATGTTGGTCAGAATAAACATAGTTGAAATCTTTTCAGTCTTCATGGATTTCTCAAGCTTTGCTTTGTGACTTTGATTGTGATCATCCCAGGGATGTTCCTGTATGTGAGAAAAGATAGTACATTACTCTTCTGCTGATGAATACCACATAACCCTAAGCTCCACTAGGTCTACAACACTGTTTGTCAGTTATTTATTACTTACTTTCTGTATGAATAAAGCTTATTTTAAGTAGGAAATTAAAATCCCAGTTTCTTGCTGGAAATATTAAAAAACGAACTTGCGAACTCTCTGTGGGGCCAGAACATGTTCCTGTGCTCCTGCTGGCCTGCCAACTCTCTGGCCACACTGGACCACAGGGCCCCCGCTGGACCATCTCTCCAGTGGAGCTCCCACCGAGTTCCTCTCACTACTATGCACTGCCTCATGCACCCCACAGATATCTAACTCAACACCTAATTATATGATAGAATTAAGCCTCTTAAAGCTTAATAAACCAATCAGATTTGTGTATCAATAGAATTACAATTTACAAGATGCTAATACAATAATTTCAGAGCCAATTGATAATGATAAAAGTTTCATCCCAATACTTCTAACCTTGTGAAATCATAGGTACTTGTGGCTGGTAAAGTCCACACAGGTACGCTTCCACAGCAACCTTCTTTTCTCCTTCCCTGAGACTCTCTCTCCCTCTCTCTGCAACTCTCAGCTCTGCCTCCTTTTTTCCTGTCCAGTCACACACTTCCCACTGTCCTAATGTGATTGGACAGGGAAAATCATGCAAGGCCAGTTACTGTTGTATGACTGTTCATTTCTATGTTTCTATGTCAAATCTTTTGTGTTTTCTGATGTTCTGGTGTGGGATGCTTATATTGGAAAACAGAAGAAAAATTAGCTGACATGGCCGTCACACCATTTCACAGTGATCTGCATATTTCAGGAAAAGTAGGCTGTTCTGAGGGTTTATTTTGTCTAAGTACAGCCATTCTCCATTAGCTGTTATTGTTGTTACTGTCAAATGTCTTCTTCTTCCTCTTAAATCTACTTAATATAGCATCTTGAAGCTGTAGATTGATAATTTTTGTAGAAAACAACCACATAATATGTTATAATTCTGTTTCAAAACTACTCTGTCACTTCTGTCATTTAATTGATTAGTTAAACCTAAGTTTCATTAATATGGTTATTGAAGAATGGAAGCATATCATTGACATTAAAACATGTCTCATTTAATTTGTGGCTCTTTTGTCCCTCATCTTTTCCCAGCTTTATTTTGTCTTGAGTTGTTTGATGATATTTTGTACTGATCCATACCATGTGTGTTCTTTTGTGATTGGGTTACCTCACTGAGGATGATATTTCTAATTCCATCCATTTGCCTAGTAATTTCATTAATTCAATGTTTTTAATAGCTGAGTAGTACACCATTGTGTAAATGTACCACATTTTCTGTATCCATTCCTCTGTTGAGGGACATCTGGGTTCTTTCCAGCTTCTGGCTATTATAAATAGGGCTGCTATGAACATAGTGGAGCATGTGTCGTTGTTATGTGTTGATGTGTCTTTGGGTATATTCCCAGGAGTGGTATGGCTGGGTCCTCAGGTAATAATACTATATCCAAATTTCTGAAGAACCGCCAGACTGATTTCCAAAGTGGTTGTACTAGCTTCTAATCCCACCAACAATAGAGAAATGTTTCTCTTTTTCCACATCCTCTCCAGAATCTGCTGTTACCTGAGTTTTTGATCTTAGCCATTCTGACTGATGTGAAGTGAAATCTCAGGGTTGTTTTGATTTGCATTTCCCTGATGACTAAGGAGGTTGAACATTTCTTTAGGTGCTTCTCAGCCCTTCAATATTCCTCAGTTGAGAATTCTTTGGTTAGCCCTGTACCCCATTTTGTTTGAGTTTCACAGATTTTACAGTTGATATTATTTTTAATCATTTATTTATTTATTTATTTATTTAACACTCCAGATTTTATTTCCCTCTTGGTCTACCCTTCGACTATTCCACATCAAGCACCTCCTCCCTGCCCCCCCCCCCATCTCTACAAGGATGTCCCTACCCCCAACCCATCAGACATCTAAACTCCCTGGAGCCTCCAGTCTCTTGAGGGTTAGGTACATCTTCTCTGATTGAGCCCAGACCTGGCAATTTTCTGCTTATATGTGTTGGGGCCTCATATCAGCTTGTGTATACTGCCTGGTTGTTGATCCAATGTCTGAAAGATTTTTGGGGTCCAGTTTAATTGAGACTGCTGGTCCTCCTACGGGGTTCTGCTCCTCCTCAGCTTCTTCCAGTTTTTTCCCTAATTCAACCACAAGGGTCAGCAGCTTCTGTTCATTGGTTGAGTGCAAATATCTGCATATGACTCTTTTAGCTGCTTCTTGGGTCTTTCAGAGGTCAGTCATGATAGGTCCCTTTTTGTGAGCACTCCATAGCCTCAATAACAGTGTCAGGCCTTGGGACATCTCTGTGAGCTCGAGTCCCCCTTGGGCCTGTTGCTTGACCTTTTCCTCAGGCTCATCTCCATTTCCAGCCCTGCAATTCTTTCAGACAGGAACAATTATGGATCAGAGTTTTAATTATGAAATGGCAACAACCCTCCCCCCACTTGATGTCCTGTCTTTCTGCTTGAGGTGGGTTCTGTAAGTTCCCTCTCCTTACTTTTGGGCATTTCATATAAGGTCTCTTTCTCCATATCCTGAGAGTCTCTTACCTCCCAGGTCTCTGGTGTATTCTGCAGGGTCTCCTCAACTTCCTACCTCCTGAGGATGCCTGTTTCCATTCTTTCTGCTGGTCCTAAGGGCTTCAGTCATTTTCCAACACCAAAGACCAGATCTGGTTCCCCTCTTACATCCCTCCATCCACTTTCCCTCCCAGGTCCCTCCCTCACTCCTCCATTGTGATAGCTTTCTTCTTCCTCCCAAGTGAGACTGAGCTGTCCTCACTTTGACCCTTCAGCTTGTTGAACTTTTTGAGTTTTGTGGACAGTATCTTGGGTATTCTTAATTTGTTTTTTGTTTTTTTGGGGTTTTTTTTTTTTTTTTTGGCTAATATCCACTTATGAGTAAGTACATACCATGCATGTAATTTTATGTTTGAGTTAACTCACTCAGGATGATATTTCTAGTTTCATCCATTTACCTGCAAACGCAGGATGTCCTCTTTCTTAGTAACTGAATAGTATTTCATAGTGTAAATGTACCACATTTTCTGTATACATTCTTCTGTTATGCAACATCTGGGTTGTTTCCAGCTTGTGACTATCACAAATAAGGCCACTATGAACAAAATAGAACATGTGACCCTGTGGCATTGTAGAACATTTTTGAGTATATTCTCAAGAGTGGTATTGCTGGGTCTTCAGGTAGATCTATTTCCAATTTTCTGAGGAAGCTGCAGATTGATGTCCAGAGTGGTTGTACCAGTTTGTAATCCCACTAACAATGAAGGAGTGTCCCTCTTTCTCCACATCTTCAACAACATGTGTTGTTACCTGAGATTTTGTTCTTAGACATTCTGATTTGTTCAAGGTGGATTCTCAGGGACGTTTTGATTTGCATTTCTCTGATCACTAAGGACTTAGAGCATTTCTTTAGGTACTTCACTGCCATTCCAGATTCCTCTGTTTAGAAGTCTCAGCTTAGTTCTATACCCCACTTTGTGATTGGGTTGTTTTGTATTTTGGTGGTTAGCTTCTTGAGTTCTTTATATATTTTGGATATTAACTCTCTATCAAATTTTGGATTATTGAAGATATTTTTCCCAATTTGTAGGTTGCAGATTTCTCTTATTGACTATGTCCTTTGCCTTACAGAAACTTTCCTTTTTCACAGGGTCCCATTTTAATAAGGTCATCTGATTCTCTGGAGTCTAACTTCTTGAATGCTTTGTATGTACTGGATATTAGCCCTCTATCTGATGTAGGATTGGTAAAGATCTTTTCCCAATATTTTGGTTGCCTTTTTGTCCTAGTGACAGTATCCTTTGCATTACAGAAACTTTGCAATTTTGTGAGGTCCAATTTGTTGATTCTTGACCTTACAGCACAAGACACTGGTGTTCTGTTCAGGAATTTTTCCCCTGGGCCCATGTGTTCGAGGCTCTTCCCCACTTTCTCATCTATTAGTTTTAGTGTACCTGGCTTTATGTGGAGGTACTTGATTCACTTGGACTTGGGCTTTGCACTAGGAGATAAGGATGGGTTGCATTTTTCTCTAAGCTGACCATCAGTTGAATCAGAACCCTTTGTAAAAAAAAAAAAATTGCTGTCTTTTAGAGGTCTGCAACCCTATAGGTGGAACAACAATATGAACTAATCAGAACCCCCAGAGCTCGTGTCTCTATCTGCATATGTAGCAGAAGATGGCCTAGTTGACCATCATCGGGAAGAGAGGCCCCTTGGTATTACAAACTTTATATGCCCCAGTACATGGGAACACCAGGGCCAAGAAGTGGGAGTGGGTGGGTAGGGGAGCAGGGCAGGGGGAGGGTAGATGGAACTTTCAGGATAGCATTTGAAATGTAAAGAAAATATCTAATAAAAATTTGAAGAAAAAAAAATCTGTCTTTTTTCCACTGGATGGTTTTAACCCCTTTGTCAAAGATCAACTAACCATAAGTGTGTGGGTTCATTTATGAGTCTTCAATTCTATTCCATTGATCTTCCTTTCTGTCTCTGTACCAATACCATACAGGTTTTATAACTATTGCTCTGTAATACAGCTTCAGGTCCGGGATGGTGATTCCACCAGAAGCTGTTTTATTGCTGAGAATGGTTTTCGCTATCCTGGTTTTTCATCATTTCAAATGAGTTTGCAGATTCCTCTTTCCTACTCTATGAAGAATTAAGTTGGAATTTTCATGGGATTGCATTGAATCTGTAGATTTCTTTCAGCAAGATGGCCATTTTTTACTGTATTACTCTTGCCAATCCATTAGCATGGGAGATCTTTCCGTTTTTGAGATCTTCAATTTCTTTCTTCAGAGACTTGTAGTTCTTGTTATTCAGATCTTTTACTTGCTTGGTTATAGACACATCAAGGTATTTTATATTATTTGTGACTATTGTGAAGGGTGTTGTCTCAGCAATAGACAGGTCAAGGAAACAGAAACTTAACAGAGACACAGTGAAACAAACAGAAGTTCTGAACCAAATGGATTTAACATTTGGTCTACAGAACATATCGTCCTAAACCAAAAGAATATACCTTCTTCTTAGCACCTCATTCTACATTTCCAAAAACTGACCATATAATTGATCACAAAGCAGGCCTCAACAGATTCAAGAAGATTGAAATAATCCCATGTATCCTACCAGATCACCACAGATTAAAACTGGTCTTCAGTAACAACAAAAACAACAAAAGGCCCATATACACATGGAAGCTTAAAAACACTACACTCAATAATAACTTTGTCAAGGAAGACATAAAGAAATAAATTAAAGATGTTTTTAGAATTTAATGACAATGATGGCATATCATTGGTCATATCAAACGTAAGGGACACAATAAAAGCAGTGCTAAGAGGAAACCACGGAGCTCCGTGTGCCTCCAAAAAGGAGCTGGAGAGAGCATACAATAGCATCTTGACAGCATACCAGAAAGCTCTAGAACAAAAAGAAGCAAATTCACCCAAGAGGAATAGACAGCAGGAAGTAATCAATCTCAGGACTGAAATCAGCCAAATAGAAACAAAAAGAACTATACAAAGAATCAACAAAACCAGGAGCTGGTTCTTTGAGAAAATCAACAAGATAGATAAACTCTTTGCCACACTAAGCAGAGGGCACAGAGACAGTATCCAAATTAACAAAATCATAAATGAAAAGAGAGGCATAACAACAGAAAATGAGAAAATTCAAAAAATCATCAGATCCTACTAGAAATCCTACTGGCCGTGGATTTGAATTTGTTGGCTTACTGGTTTTTATTTCAAGAACATTCTCTTGATTGGGTTCCTTGATGATGATGTTTAGTTTTGTGCTACTGTTGCGGCTGTTGCTGCTGTTTCCCCTTCCATTGGCCTTTGCCTTTCCTCTCCTCCCATCTTCCTTCTCCCTCACCTGCTCTTTCTCTTTCCCTTCCTCCTTCCCCACCTCCTCTCTCTTCTCTCATCTGCCTCCCACTCTGTCCTGGTTGTCCTTTTCCCTTTCTCCAGTCTCATAGTTTTCCCTTCTCTCTCCTCCTCTCTATTCCTCCCCATCCTCCCTCTTTTTCTCTCTGCTTTCTTCCTCTTCTTGCCCTTCTCTTACCCCATTTCCCTCCCTGTCTCCTCCTCTGTCTATTACCTCTCCCTCCTTAGTAGCTCTCTAGTAAATAAAGGCAGATTTTTCTTGGCATGTATGTGTTGCTGTTGTTTTGTTATTGTTTGTTTTCTTTTATGCTATGTTGTGGGAAGCTGGCATAACCACTGAGCTAAGATGGCACCCAGCTTAGTGCTAAGCCTTGTAACCCCATCCTGTTTACTAAATCTCCTGAAAACAGCAAGCTGAGTCATCCGCACCTACTGCATGATCTGAAACATCATATAGCCTTACCATAGTGATAGCCAATGATCTGTTGTCCTGCCTGCGCATGCAACTTGTGCTAGGGGTGGGATGATGTTGATTGGAGAGCAATGAGTGGAGTGAGATGATGTAAGAGGGCTGGGTATATATTGAACTTCCTTGAGGGTGATCGGGGGAATAAAGGAGTGCACTGCAGGAGACTGCTGAGGGAGCGACTGTTACTGCAAGATTAAAGGAAGCAGAGATTGCTGTGAGAGATCTGTTGATGAAGAACCTACCTTGGCATGAGTGTGTCGTTATTCCCATTCTCTGCTGGTCAGAGATTGGGGTCGTGGCACTATGTGTTATCATACACAGACTTATATGCTTACGCTTAGAGACATTGCACCATTAGAAAATCCTAAGCATTTTGATTTATTTATGCCAAGGATTTTTTATTACATTGAGCATTTTTGATAAGTATTTCATCTCTATTTTTGTTTGTTTAGCACCACAAAGAAGATGCTACATTTAATGACTTATGCTCTCAATGCTGACTTGTAGAAAGCACATAATATTTCCATCACTTGACTTAAATTTCTCCCTTCATGCTCAGAGCTCCTATCCAGCATCACTGTTTCACACATCTGTTTAGCCACCTCTGTAATTCCCTCTAAGTCTGGGCTATTGCTTAGCACTTTTTACTTGGTTTGGTCTTAGCATGCTTATATTTTACCCTTAAGCTGAAAGAGGATTCTATTTGATATTCTGCATTTTATTAATATCTCTGTGTGAAGGTTTCTTATATTCATTATTCTTAAAGTTATTACTGCAACTAAATCTATGAACACATATCTTTCACTTGCTCTCATATTTGAATCTATGTAAATGTTTGAAGACTATTTTTCTACACTTTCTGTAGTTTTCCTTATGAAAATGTAGGGAGCTGTGTGTGAGTCACGGTGCTCTTCTTTTGCTCCCCATTGCTATAGTTCATATTGTTTCCTTTTTCATCTGGATAGTTTGTTCAGATTCTTTCAGTTCTGATGTTCTCCTTCACCTGCCTAATCAACTCAATAGGGTATCATGGTGAAGAATAAGTAGCCTTTTGCAGACAGACTACTGAAGCTTCAGTTTTCTTTCTGCTAACGAAGGGCTATAAATCTAAACAAACATAAATACATATAACTAAAGTGATTAAATTAGCTAATGTAAAGTGGTTAACGGAATTCAGGAAGTGTGCGAGAAACAGTCTTTGATTCAGTGCTAACCACTCTTGTTTACCAACCCTAGTTAGAAAGATGTCAATACTGAAAAATATAAAGTGTCTAACTGCTTTAGTTTCAAGTTTGTGTTCTTGGAAAAAATTAAATCATTTTGATAATTCCTTCTTCATATTTATTATTCTGTTTTTATTTATTTAGGCATATTACATGTACTTATTTTGTTGTTTCTAGAAAAACAGTGACAGGCAAATCAGAAAATATTAGCAATATTTAAAAATATTCTGTGATAAAAGCGTAAGTTTTGAGGCAGGTTTAACTTAGTCATCACTAGCTTTAAGTTGAAATTTACACCATTTAGATCATTTTACTATGCTGAAATTCTCTGAATGTATTTGTGTGTGTGTGTGTGTGTGTGTGCATGTGAGTGCACATGTGTGTGTGTGTGCATGTGAGTGCACTCGTGTGTGCATGCTTTATATTTGCTTATTTAAAAAGAAACCTTTCTTTTCAATGTTTTCTTGTAACTAATTTTTTCTTGTGAGTTTATTTTCTTCCCTGTGAAAATTGGAGTAAGAGAGTATCTCTCCCCCAGCCCCAATTATTGGAACATGCTTTTGTCCATATATGTGTGTAACTTTGATAATTATTTTGGGAATGGGGGGGGGTCTCTAGACATATTTTCACTGTGTGTTCCTGGATGTCCTGGAACTCACTCTTTAGATAAGGCTAGCCTCCAACTCAAAGCCCATCTGCCTTTGCCTCTCCAGTGCTGGGATTAAAAGTATGTGTCACCACCTCCTGCCCAGTAATTCTTGATGGGTGGCTTTCAAGTTCCAAATCAAAGGAAGATCAACTCATAATTATGAGTTTCAATGGTTTATTTACCATGAGGTCTCTAGAACCTGTGAATGCTACATTTTTGGCCACAAGGGTTTTGCTTATATGACTGTGACTTTAAAATGAGGAAGAAACTATGGTTTATGGAGCTATAAATACAGTTTCATATATCTAAGAAGACGAAGGTGGAAGAAATTTTACAGACAGACAGTAATAGGAGCATCAACTTTCACTGATGTATGCAGATCTGTCTGTGAGATTTGAGGACCTGAAAGAATTAGGCAGACTACAGTCTAATACTGTAGATAACTTGACTTCAGTTTCAGTATACTTTTAAACATGAATGTAACAAAGGAACCAATGATCCAAGGAAGGTTGTTTGAGTTCAGAAAAACACAATCAGAAAAAAAACCTGTAAATAGACTTCAACAAGCACATACTAAATATTAGTAGAGGAGTCCTTTCCCTGAACTTTCTCATGACAGACAAATTTAAGCACAATTGCATGGCATGGACTATAGATTACATCTGGGAAAGCATGAAAGCAAGGCAGATGGCCATATCTAGATTCAGGGTAACTGAGGACTGCACTCAGCATATCTTTTCAGTGAGGTGGGTTCTATGGCTATGCTTGGACATCTAATAAGTATAAAAATATCTTATAAATTGAATGTAAATTTTTGTCATAAGAGGCATGAAATCATTCCCAAGAACAATCCAGGGAACAAAATGTCCCTGAGGTAAAAGACATTATGACTTTTTTCTGGACCCTCTCTCCCAGTTCTTTAAGTCAATGTACACCATGAGTCACCCCTATGTTCCAAAACAGAAGAAAGCAAGGTGGCCACAGAAGTAGAGAATGTATGTTCGGAGCTTTAAGGGTGTCAGCAGAAATCAAGGGATTGAAAAACCTAAAAGAAAGTAGAGGCAACAAAGAACAGTTTAGCTGCCAAAGCCTCAGATGGAACCGAAACCTTACCAGCACCTTGATTTTAGCACAGCAACCAAAGCTCAGACCTGTAGCATCTGGGGATACCAGAGGTTAAATTCATGTTGCTTTAAATATCCAGAATGCAGTAAATTGTAGGTCCACCACAAAAAAGCTAAGTATCTTATGTACAAAGACAAAGGTAAAGCATGAGCCTCTGCCACTTTTATTGATGGAATGATAACAAGTAAAACCTATTATTGGTTAAACTCATATTGATTACTATTTGTAAAACATGATTAAGGTAGTTAAGAGAGATTCATGTATCTCCTGAGGCACTGTTTAGTGTTGTGTCCTATGGGCCTTTCCTTTCTTGGCAAACTTACCTCCCACATTGTAGATCTTTAATTAAGGGGATAGCACATTTAAAAAAAAAATGTGTCTTCAAGATACCATTTTATGCTGGAGCATCCAAGTGTTAACCTTGAATGTGACCACAACACTCTGATGCACCAAACCTCTAGGTTTAGAAAGCTATTTAGAATTCCTATTATTTATGCTCTGAGACTTTGCTTTTATCATGTAAGAAGTTTAGCTCCAAGCAATGTCCAATTACTTGACTAGAGAAAAAGTTTCAACAATTATGCCAGTAGTGGGCTCTGCTGCCTTTGATTTGAAAATATCTTCTCAAAACCATTGTGAAAACACATAGTTTCCACTTCATACATCAGGCTTCTAAAGGCCTTTGATGTTTGGAAAGGTACTCGTGGTCTAAATAACCACTACATCCTTATAGAAATGAGTAGGATCTGGATTTAAAATAATTGACACCTAGGGGAAAACTTATTAAATGCAATCTTTATCCACCATATAAAAGAATTTTAGATCAAACATTAAAGGTGAATAAATCCTTTATTCTGTATTCAAAATTAGTTATATCTACTCACCATTAAATAAGAAAGAAACTCAGTAAAAACAATATAAGAGGAGGCAGTCTGTCAAGCTTAGCCACATTTAAAGCATCCCCTTTTCCAATTTAATTCAAAGAAGAAAGCAGAGGGAAGAAAGCCAGATGGTGCACATGCAACAGAAGCATAGAGTGACAAATTTAGCTAGCATGTTTTTACACCTTTTAACATAGCACCATTTTCCACCATTGTTCTAGATGGGCGAATCTTTGAAAATCCATCATTCAGATTCTGAACTCAGAGATTCTTAAAGGAGTTTATCTTACAGGTTATTTCTCACCTCTTAGAACATCTTATTTCCCGCAATTATATTTACTTTGATCAGATTTTATTATCCCACTGTAACTTAAGTTGAAGAAGAAAACTTTTTTTTTTTTAGTATAACAAATTTTTCTCCTGTATCTCATTTCAGTTAGAAAAAGTCAGATAAGTAGAGACGGATAGTTTCTATGGCTTCTAAGTGCAGTGCCTTGGGCGTTGAGAATAACCTAAGAGAAGCATAGGTCCTTTTAAGAAGTTGGAATTAAAATGGCATATGTGTAACAATGAATTTTAGGAGTGGACCTATGAAAGGAGAGGAGAAATTTGTTCTGCCTCTCGATTCTGGAGAGACAAGGCTAACCCCTCCAAGTTTCACACTATCCCTCCTAAAGCTTGAGTAAAATTTTATTTTGTGGATTGGCTTTCTTCCAAACAATGATCATGAAGTTTATATTTTTATGTATAAATATCTGTGCTTTCCATGACAGGGCATATTGACTCTATGTGTATCCTTAATGAAGACATGACATACGAATTTTTGACACATATAACCCTCTACCCCTAAACTCCTTGTAACCTTGAATTTTATATGACTGTGGTTTCCTAGAGGAGAACAAAATGAAGCTATGAAGGGGTGAACTGGTAGAATAAAAGA
Source organism: Mus minutoides (assembly GCA_902729485.2). Lineage (NCBI taxonomy): Eukaryota > Metazoa > Chordata > Mammalia > Rodentia > Muridae > Mus > Mus minutoides. The sequence goes on along the minus strand of LR750959.1, from coordinate 183,045 downwards.
AGATGATTTAAATATCAGTGCTCATAGTAGAAGCCTACAATCCATTGATTTAGGTATCAGTGATTATAATAGAAGACTGCAATTCATTTTTTTCAAGCAAAACATTTAAATCTTTTTAAAATTAAAAATAGATTATTTTCTCATACAATATATCTTGACTATAGTTTCTCCCACCTTCTACTCCCCCCAGTTCTTCTCCAACTCCCCTGGCCTCTGTATCTATTCCCTTTCTGTCTTTCAATAGAAAAGAACAGGCTTCTAAGGGATTACAGCCAAACATAACAACATAAAATATAATATGATGAAGCAAAAACTATCATCTCAAATTTGAACAAGGAGAAAATGAATTCCACCAGCAGGCAAAAGTGTCAGAAACCCACTCATTCCCATAGTCAGGTGTCCTGTAAAAATACTAAGCTAATCATTATAATATATACACAAAACATCTGGTGCAGATCCTGTGCTTGCTGCTTCATTCTCTATGAGCTTGTGTGTGCCTTTCTTAGCTGATGAATATGTGTCCTCCATCACCCCTGGCTCTTACAATCTCTCTGCTTCCTCTTCCATGGGATTCCCTGAGCTCTGAGGGGCAGGGGGAGCCATTTGATGAAAAACTTCCATTTTAGACTTGCTCCATATAATGTCTGGCACCATGTCTCTGTAATTGTTGCCATCCACTGCAGGAGGAAGACTCTGTGATCATGATTGGATTAGCCACCTATCAATGATTATAGGAGAATAGCATTATGAGTCATCTCATTGATATATTTTTTCTTTTTATCTATTAGTGGTTGGTGTTTGATATTACTGTATGTCTCTGAGCTATGTAGTCTTGGTTACCCAAGCATTGCCAAGTATGGGTTCTATCTTGTTGGAGAAAGCCTAAAGTCATTCTGGCATTGGTTGGCTATCACCACAAGTTCTGTGTTATCATTGCCCTGGCATAATTTACAGGCAAGAGGAGAGATTATAAGTCAAAGATTCTGTGGCTGGATTGGTGTCCTTGTTCCTCTTTTGGTAGCATGAACAGTACCTTCCTATACCAAAAAGATAAGGACGGAGAGGTGAAGGCTCTCTGAAGGTCTCAGCTTAACTTCTCCAAGGTCAGTGAGTTGTTTGGATGTTTTCTTTGGCAATGAGGCCCTGTTTTCAATTTGTAGAGAACAGCCCTTTGTCTTAGCAATAGGCTGGGTTGCTTGAAGATTTCAATGACACTGCGTTGGCCAACCACTTAATTGAGTACAACCCTGTTCTGCCACTGGAAGGCTCGCCTGGTGATAAGAGAAGGCCAGCTGAGACTGCAGATCTCCCATTATTAGGGGTTCTCACAAGGATCACATTCATAGATTCTAGGGATTTTCCTCTATACTATGTTCTACCCCACTGCATGTCTCCCAATCCAGTCAACCACCTGCACCTGATCTTTCCAGCTCCCATCCCCACCGTCCCTAGTCTATCAATACAATCTATTCTGTTTCCCCTTCCCAAGAAGATATATATATATATATATATATATATATATATATATATATATCCCCAAGACCCTTCCTCTTTATCTAACTTCCTTGGGTCTAAGGATTGTAGCTTGATTACCATTTAGTCAATGACTAAAATAACTATATATAACGTATTTGTCATTCTGGTTCTGAGTAATCTCACTCAGGGTGATTTTTTTTCTCTAGTTATATCTATTTTCTTCTTATGCAAAACTTTTAAAACCACTCTTGGCTTAATTATGTTTTAAACAAAAGGACTTTTGTTGTTATCGTTTTTGTTTCTTTAAATCCTAAGGTAAATAAGAAAGTTTTAATATTCACAGTGATAATATCCAATTGAAGCAAAAAGGCTATTAAACATTTCTAAAAATCGGGAAGTAGTACCCAGCTTACTTAGGTAGTAGCCTGAGATTTTTTAAAAAAACGTTGGGAGAAATGTTGTGTTGTCTTTAGAGGAGAGTGAGAATCTAGGAAACGGTTCAATACTAGCTAGCAGGCCTATAGATAATCACTTTAACTTTATATGCCCCAGTACAGGGGAATGTCAGGGCCAAGAAATGGGAGTGGTTGGATAGTGGGGGGGGGGGCAGTATAGGGAACTTTCAGGATAGCATTTGAAATGTAAATAAAGAAAACATCTAATTAAAAAAGAAAAGAAAAAAAAAGAAACTGTTGAGTTTCAAAATGAGGAAATGGAAAATAAGGAAAATCAGTTGTAAATTCTATCAAACTCTGAATTCCAATGGGTTAAATAATAGGCTAGGTTTCTGAAGTATTGTTCTAAATCATTTAGTAGATGTCAGGAAGAAAACATCCCTTAGAGTTCTCATCTGTTTCATCTACATCTTATGAGTGGTATGCTCTGGGTCCTAATGTCTAAGGGTTTCCTTACTAAATTGTATGTAGAAAGAAAAGAGTGTGGTTTTATTGCAAATGGCTCCCTGACGTCATCTTAAAACTGAAGCATCTTTGGAAATTGGGACATTCAGAGTAAAAATTACCCATATTTAGATCACTGGAATTTGCAGCAGTTATTTTAGGGTGTTATATGATTATTTGTTTCCATGCTTTCTCCTTAAGTTCTACAGTCCCAGACCCTTTAGTAAGCCTGTGCTAGTGAGCATGATTTAAGAGATCAAACAGGAAGTCTGCAAAAGACACACCTGTTGTAACTATTGTTTTAAAGGTTCAGGTTGCCCAGCAGGTCTGCTAGGCAGGACTTTCCAGTTCTTACTTCTCTGGATGTCAGAGGCATGTTGTAGGCAGCAAAGAATAAAAAAGTCTTTAATTTGATGTTTGAGAGATGTGGGTCCTGAAGTTATTTGTACTGAAAATGTTTCAAGGAAAACAAATCTATGATGATTGTTTTGCTTTGTTTCTGCTTTGCTAAGCCTTGTTGGAACTGCCAACCAAGAAAAGATGGAGTCGACTGTTTTCTAAATGGCTTCTTGCTTTCTAGTTCCTTTCCTTACCTCCTCCTTTAATATGGTTTAATCTCCAACTTTTACAAAACCCAAGCTTCCAGTTTTTCAGAAGTCTTTTTATACTGGCCTGTGTTTCACTGTGTTCTGATTTCCTCTGGCCCTGCCTTGGATTCAGCTGTCACACTGACTACTATTTGATCAAATGGACAAAGGTAATTTATGCTCTCATGACAAGGCTTGGTTTTCTGTCCTATGCTGAGGTGTATAGCCCCGGAAGGTAATTACTTAGGCTAAAAGGCATTCCATCAGTTCTAACTGAGCTTCCAACAGGACAATATCTCTGGCACTCAAAACCATCTTAAAACAACTCAAGGAAACTTCAAGGAACATTTCTCTTGTTCTTCAACTACTACATTAAAAATTAATTACAAATTTTATTACTTTCAATAAAACAAATCAACTGAAGCCCTTAAAATAGCATGCAAAATTTATTGTTTGGGTTGTAAACTAGGGTTGACCACAAGGCCTAGGCTTGGGGTTAGGGAATGCAGGTTTTCTCAGTGAAGTATAGCTGTAAAGCTCAGTAGTCTTGTTCCCATGAATGTTAACTAAGTGTCTGTTTAGCTTTTGTTCATGTGTTCCTGCAGTGTGTAAGGAATGAGTTTACAAAATATAATACAATTCCAAATTTCTCCCCAGTGTTGGCATGGCTTTCTACTGAATTAATCTAACCATAAAGTAGGAAGATTCAATGGCATACATATAAGAAGAATTTTCTTACACTGACTTTAGAGGATTTTTCAAGCCAATGTTATTTTAAGAGTAAAGAATAATTAAGCTATTTAATGTTGTTATTCCCCACCATTAGTTTTAAATACTTCAGACACAGGAAATTGCTGTGCCATCTGGTCAAGTTATTTTGTCTGTGTCCAGTTATTTTGATGTGGAAGAGTACCATGATGTCAATGTCATGGGGAGCATACAAGGTAAAAACTCACTTTAAACCAAGAGTTACAGAAGAGTGGAGAAATGAGTGGGACATTCATATATGTTTCAATCAGTTCTCCAATGGCATCAGAATTCTTACAAAGCATAATTAATTTGTGGTGTTAACTGGAGTTTCTACCACTGGACACTGGACACAGTCTTGACTAGAATGCAGAATTCCAAGTTTTCTTGGTTTCACAAATTCGTCTTTATATTAGTTACCATTCTGTTGCTGTGATAAAATACCACTATGGAGGCAAGTCCTAGAAAATAAGAGTTTGTTTTTGCATGTTGTTGCAGAGGGATGCATCCATCATGGCAGGGAAGTATGAAAGCAAGCAGTAGGTAGGACAACCAGAGTGGGAAGATGAGATACCATATCCTCAGCAGCAAACACAAAACCCAAAGAGTGAAATGCAGGTAGGGTGAAGTTAAGTTCTGAATGCAGTCCTTCAGCCTAAAGCTTCCCCCAGCAACGGTGCATCTCCTATACCACCTTACACAGTGATGACTTTTCAATCATCAGTTGATCTAATACCAGAGAGTAAATGAGTATTCCTCATTGAACCCACTGCAGTGTTTTTTAGTTTGTGAGCAGTATTTGGTCTTCCTTGAACATGGTGAGTTTTAGTAGTGCTGATTAAGTTTTGTTGACACTGCTGAAGTTGTGTTTCCTTAATCTTTTTTTTTAATGTGATTATGGATATGCTTTGGGAAAAATACTTCTTTCCAGACAGGTTGCATTTAATTGTCTTCAAGCAGATTCCACAATGTTGATGTCTATTTAATATTGAGTAAAAATTTGCTGTGCTTTCAAACTTTAGTTACTATTTTCCCCTTTTTAATTAATAAATATTTTCATGGAGATTATTTATCTAAGGATCTTGTCTATGTCACTGCTTACTCTTGTCTTCTGATGGCAATTTTTTTCTCTCCTTACCATATAACAAATCCATTTTAGTTTCCAGTATTTGAACACTATGATTTCACTAAAATTACGACTTAATTCTAGTATATGTATTTATTTTCCAGCACTAGCAGGTACTAAGCTTATTGTCAGAATTGCTCCTATATTCCTCCAAGAAGAACTTCTAGTAAATATGACAAAAATATTTCTACAAAGAGATGTTGTGTTAGTCTAATAGAAACCAGTGACAGTGTATTCTCAAAGTACACCTCATTAGAAATTCTCTGTTCCATAAACTTCACTGAAAGTGTTTATTCATTTGTAATGCTGATGGGCCTGGGGTCCATTGTGTTTCATTTTCTAATTCTCATTTGATATTTTCCACCCTCAAATGAGAAAGTATGTATTAACTCACAACATATCTTGAAATTACATTGACTTTTTTGTAGTGATTTGAATAGGAATGGTTTCTACAGACTCATATATTTGAATGCTTAGCCATAGGGGATGGTACTTTTGAGAGCAATGGCCTTGTTAGAGTAGGAATGGCCTTTATGTGGAAAATATGTCACTCTGGGGTGGGCTTTGAGTTCTTCTATTCTAAAAATATCCCCAGCGTGGCTCACAGTTGCTTTTGCTGCCTACAGATTAAGAGTTAGAATTCTCAGCTCCTTCTTCAGAACCATATCTGCCTGTATACTGCTATGCTTTTTGCCAAGAAGATAATGGACTAAGCCTCTGAAACTATAAGCCAGAAATAATTAAATATCTTACTTAATAAGAATTGCCATGGTCATGGTATCTCTTCACAGCAAAAGAAACCCTAAGATAATCTTTTTCATCTCTTCCATTATAGGTTCATATGCTGGGGTCACAACTAGTCACTTACTCGCAGTACATTGGGATAGTTCTCTGCTTTTATAATTTAAAAGGTTCTAATTATATATTTTCTTTTGAAAATTCAGTAGCTTTTAGCTTTGTGATCATATTTTTGAACACTGTTCACATTTATAATACTATATTGATTATGCACATTTTATACGGTCTAGAGTTGTGTGATGTTAGTTTCAATTTTGTCTTTTATTTCTTTGTTTTCAAGAAATTAAAAAAATTTTTTAATAAATTAAAAAATAAAAGAGAGTTGAAAGAGTATATCCTTAGAAAAAGGACACTGATGTAGACCTTTCAGTGAACTATAAATATCTGTGTTTGAAAGATCTAGAACCTGGAGATCTGAAAGAACTGGGCAGGTTACAGTCTAAAGTTGTAGACAACCTGCCTTCAGATTTAGTGTACTCTTATACATGTATGTAACAAAGAATGCAGTGACCCAAGGAAGGTTGTTTGAGTTTGGGAAAACATGTAAATAAATATTAGTAATCACATACTAACAAAGTAGCTCTGAACTTTCTCTGGACAGACCAATTGAAACACAAATGTCTGGCATATACTGTAGGTTATAGATGATATCTGAGAAAGTATGAAAGCATGGCAGAAAACTGTATCTAGATTCAGGGTATATTGACCAGATTGTGTTCAGTTTCAGATACTCATATTCTGACATCTAACAAGAAAAAACATGTCTTATAAATTAAATGTAAATGCTTGTCATAGGAGGCATGAAATCGTGCCCAAGAATAATCTAGGAAACAAAATGCACTTGAGGCAAAATTCCCTTTGCCTTGTTTCTTGGTGCCTGTCTCACAGTTCTCCAATGTACTGTTCACTATGCATAATTCTGTTGACCATGTTCTGACACATTGGGGAGATGATTTTGTTGAGAATGTAGGCACTTTATAGGCTCATGAAGATATGCTAATGGCATCCAGCTATATCTTGCGTAGTTGGTAGTATTCAATATCATTTATAGATATAATTACAGATGTTTAATATAATTAGAGTTTGGAATTTGCAGACATGTTGAATTCACAATTTACAGGGTCATGGAATTTTGCAGCAAAGCTCCAGGACAAATTCTTGCAAAGTTAGATAAATCCTACAGACTGAGTCCCCTGCACAGAGATCCCTGAACAGGCTAGACATGAAGTTTTAAGGACACAGCCTAAGTTTCAATATAGACTCTGGATGGTGGATATGCAAAGAACATGATCTTTCTGCTACAGAAAGTTGCAGGTACTTAGTGGAAATCTTGGTCGCTCCAGAGTAACTGCACATGTCGTGCCCATGATCAAACCATAGAAGGCTACTGAAGCCTGTTAGAGTTCACATAGTGTCATGAGATGTCTGGATGACAATTGTGGAGCTATGGGATTTAATATTCTCTTTGGGAACCAGTGTTGTCTTGCTTCATTCTTTCATTGCGCTGCTTCTATTTCCCCCTTTGTAAGTGGATGCTTACTTACTCCATGCCATTGTTTGTTGGAAGGATGTAATAGTCTTTTTTTTTTTTTTTTTTTTTTTTTTTTTTACAAAGGCTCCCAACTAAGCTTTGGCCTTTAGAAGAGACTTTTGAATTGCGTTCTAATTTCTGTGATTATGATTTTCACATTGCAAAAAGACCATCATCTTTGGGAGTCAGAAGAATTATGGCATAAATTTGAAGTGTCCTCTACGGGATCCTGTTTTAATGCTTAGTCTCTGGCTTGTAGCACTGTTTTGAAGACCCAGGAGATTTTGGGAGGATTGGTGTGGCTGAAATAGGTCCCTAGGGTTAGGTCTTTGAAAATTATATCTGCCTCTGGGTCTGGCCCTGAGCTCTCTGTTTCCAGTCCACTGCCATGTAAACATGCATTTGTTATGTAATTCTCTTACCAATAATAGCCATTCCTCCCCTGCTGTGATGAACTGAAATAGTAGAACCAAAATAAATCCCTCCCTCCCTTTTCTCAGGTAATTTGTCACAGAGATAAGGAAAATTGTTACCATGCTAGCATGAAGTGAGTATTTTTGTATTTACATTCACAATGAATACCAATCTATACCTATTTTATAATACCTTTCTTGGTTTTGTTAATACCATTATTCTGTTATGTTATGAATACAATTAGAAAACAGTCCATCTTCATATTCCTGAAAAGTTTATATAAGGTGAAAGTACTGTTTATGTATAGGTTTTTGCAAATGACACATTAGTGGTGTGGTACTCAGTATCTTAGGGCAGTGCTCAAGAATGTATGCTATTTATAATCCTTTCACCTCTGCATAATTGTATGAGGATATATCCATTTTAATTTATAATAAGTATAATCACAAAGATTATCTTCAGGCATTAATGATACATTTAAAACTCCTCTAAGGTTGTTTTAAATAATTACAATGATTATTTGGGTGGGTTTGATATGATCATGTAAGAGGTCAGAGAAAGAAGAATGTGACATGATGTTCAAGGGAACACATGTGTTCTCATTCTGGACTTTGAGAGCAAGTGTGTGTGTGTGTGTGTGTGTGTGTGTGTGTGTGTGTGATACATGGGTTGTGTGCTTACCAAATAAGGCGTGTATGGAAACCAGAACCCAATGTTGAGATAGTCTCCTCTATTGTTCCCCACCTGATATTTTGAAAGTCTCTCACTAAATAGAGTGTTAGATGATTTTGCAAGACTGATTGGCCATTGAGCTCCTAGGATCTGTCTGCCTCTATCCTCCAGCTCTGAATTTACTGGTGTGTATTGCCAATCCTGGACTTTTATATGGGTGCTCAAGTTATGCATGAGAAGCAGGCACTTTACAAACTGATTTATCTTCTCAGTCCTTTAACAAAACTTGAGGTATCATGAATTCCTTGCTCTAACCAGGGAGGGCCTCTAAAACCTTTTGAGAAAATGAATATTGAATTGGATTTAGAATGAACTACTTCATAATTACATTTTCTAAAAGAGCCCAGAATTTATTTACTCCACCAAGACACTGAGAGAGTTTTACACATTATGGGAACATCAGCATTTTGTTCGAGACCAAAAAGTGTATAATTATGCATGCTAGAAAGTATTGCTAGAGTTGAAAAGACAGACCATACTTCTATGTCTTTATTAAATCCTTAAATGGCAGATTCAAACACCAGCACTTATCTCAAATGAGAGGGTGAACATCTTTCCCGAATACCAAGAATATGAACATGGTAATGAGAATGGTCTGATCCTCAGTACACTCTATATATCCAGAAGAGATGATCATGGAGGTGAATCACCGCTATGGCCATTGTCACTTGCCTAACATCTAGCCTGCCTCAGCTGACAGTTCCTAAGTTGGGTCAGACAATTGGTTAGGTTTCAAAGTTGAAAAGAATTGGATAATAGTATTAAAATTATATGATGTATTTTGTTTAAGCTAAAATGTGCAAAAATATCATATTCATAATTTGTAAAACCAGACAATTTCCTTCTTAGAGACAATGAGCCAGTGTGATTTTATTTATTTATTTATCTGTTTATTTATTTATTTATTTATTTATTTATTTTTGGTGTGTTCATTTTTGGTGGGGGGGGGTGGCAAGATATATTGGATAAATAATTTCCTGGCTCACTTGCTAAATCAAACCAAAAATATTTATGTTTAGAAAAGCTCATGTATATAATTTCATATGAAGTGTATATTAAACAATAAAGAAGAATCACAAATTGTACCAAGAGCTACCAGTTAATGACAGCATGTATTGGAAAAGACAGGGAACAGATGACAACATAAATTGACACACATGTCCAAATTACCCAGCTAAAATGTTAAGGCTTTTACAATAAAAATGCTTCCTAAAACCATCCTGTATTCTCTTGAAACAAATAAAACATCAGAAAACCTCAGCCAAGAAATAGTTATAAAAGAGCATTTCTCCAGTTTGAATCTTAAATGTCCCCCCAAGACCCATGTAGCAAAAGAATTTGTCCTCACAGTGGTACTAATGGGAGGTGGTGGGGAACTTTAAGAAGTACAGCCTATCTTTAGATCACTGGAAATGTTCCTTTCAGGGGACTATAGGATTCTAGTCCCTTCTCTATCCTTTCCCTTCCTGTCCATGGCAGAAGTGACTTTACTCTCTATGGCTCTTTGGTATAGTATGATACCTCACAATGGGATTTAAGCAATGGGCAGAGCTTATTATGTAGTAGAGTCAGCAAATCTGTGAGTTGAAACTGTCTTTTTTTTTATCATAAATTGATTATATTTTTTAAATTGGATATTTTCTTTATTTACATTTCAGATGTTATCCCATTTCCCTGTTTCCCTCCTTCCCAGAAACAACTTATCACATCCTCAATTACCCTACTTCTATGATGGTGTTCCTCAACCTACCCACCCACCTACTCCCACCTCACTATTCTTGATTCCCCTACACTGAGGCATCTAATGAGCCCTCATAGGACCAAGGACCTCTCCCATTGATGCATGACAAGGCCACCCTCTGCTACATATGCAGCTGGTCCCATGTGTACTCCTTTGTTAATAGCTTAGTCCCTGGGAGTTCTTGGGGTCTGGTTGGTTGATATTGTTGTTCTTCCTATGGGGTTATAAACCCCTTCAATTCCTTCAGTCCTGTCTCTAATTCCTCTATTGGAAACCCCACATTCAGCAATGGTTGACTGCTAACATCTGCCTCTGTATTTGTAATGTGCTGGCAGGGACTATCAGGAGACAGTCACATCAGGCTCTTTTCAGCATGTACTTCTTGGGATCTACAATAGTGTCTGGGTTTAGCAACTATATATGGGGTGAATCTTCAGGTGGGATAATCTCTGGGTGGCCTTTCTTTCAGGTTCTGCTCAACACTTTGTCTCCATATTTGCTCCTGTGAGTATTTTGTTCTCCTTCTAAGAAGGACCGAAGCACTCACACTTTGGTCTTGATTCTTCTTGAGCTTTATGTGGTCTGTGAATTGTATCTTGGGTATTATGAGCTTTTGGGCTAATATCCACTTATTAGTGACTGCATACCATGTGTTTTCTTTTGCGATTGCGTTACCTCAATCAGGATGTTATTTTCTAGTTCCATCCATTTGCCTAAGAATTTCATGAATTCATCACTTTTAATAGCTGAGTAGTTCTCCATTGTGTAAATGTACCACATTTTCTGTGTCTATTCTTCTGTTGAAGGACATCTGGGTTCTTTCCAGCTCCTAGCTATTATAAATAAGGTTGCTATGAACATAGTAGAGCATGTGGAGCAACTTCTGCCTATATGCCTAGCAATGGTATAGCTGGGTCCTCAGGTATAATACTATGTACAATTTTCTGAGGAACTACCAAACTGATTTGCAGAGTGGTTGTACCAGCTTACAATCCCATCAGCAATGGAAGAGTGTTCCTCTTTCTCCACATCTTTGCCAGCAACTTCTGTCACCTGAGTTTTTTATTTTAGCCGTTCTTATTGTTGTGAGGTAGAATCTCAGGGTTGTTTTGATTTGCATTTCCCTGACAACTACTGGTATTGAATATTTCGTTGGGTGCTTCTTGGCAATTTGGTGTTCCTCATTTGAGAATTTTTTGTTTACCTCTGTACCCCATTTTTATATGGTTATTGTTTCTCTGGAGTCTAACTTCTTGAGGTCTTAGTATATATTGTATATAAGCCCTCTATCACATGTAGGATTGGTAAAGATCTTTTGGTTGCCTTTTTGCCCTATTAGCAGTGTTCCCTCTGGTTAGTCTGGCTAAATGTTTAACTATGTTGTTGAATTTCTCAAAAAACAGCTCCTGGTTTGGTTCATTCTTTGTATTGTTCTTTTTATTTCCACTTTGTTGATTTTATACCTGAGTTTGATTATTTCTTGCCATCTACTCCTCTTAGGCTAATTTGCTTCTTTTTTTTTTTTTTTTTTTTTTTTTTTTTTTTTTTTTTTTTTTTTTTTTTTTTTTTTTTTTTTTTTTTTTTTTTTTTTTTTTTTTTTTTTTTTTTTTTTTTTTTTTTTTTTTTTTTTTTTTTTTTTTTTTTTTTTTTTTTTTTTTTTTTTTTTTTTTTTTTTCTAGTGCTTTCAGGTGTGCTGTGTATACTCTCTCCAGTTTCTTTTTGGAGGCAATTAGAGCTATGAGTTTTCCTCTTACCACTGCTTTCATTGTGTCCCATAAGTTTTTGTATGGTGTGTCTTTATTTTGATTGTAGTCTAAAAAGTCTTTAATTTCTCTCTTTATTTCTTCCTTGACCAAGTTATTATTGAGTAGAGTGTTGTTCAGTTTCCATGTGTATGCATGTTTTCAGTATTTTTTTGTTCAAATTTAAGACCAGCCTTAGTCCGTGGTGATCTGATAGGGTGCATGGGATTATTTCAATCTCCCTTTTTCTGTTAAGGCCTGTTTTGTGGCCAATTATATGGTCAATTTTGGAGAAGGTGCCATGATGTGCTGAGAAGAAAGTATATTCTTTTGCTTTAGGATGAAATGTTCTATAAATATCTGTTATATCCATTTGGTCCATAACTTCTGTTAGTTTCACTGTGTCTCTTTTTAGTTTCTGTTTCCATGATCTGTCCATTGCTGAGAGTGGGGTGTTAAAGTATAAAATGATTACCTTATGTGCTAATTGTGAAGATGGAAAGCCACCTAATACAAAAAATAAGAGGATATTGTTGGACAAACAAGATTAGGAACATGCTGAATAGGACTTCCTGGTCTGGCCACAGTGAGACAAGATGTATTTAATTCTATGTATTTATTCTAGAGACTTGAGGCCCCAGGGAAAGCCTGGGTGGGAGAGCATCTTCTCAGAGATAGAGGAAAGGAGGAATGGGATAAGGAACTGTGGGAGTAGGGGTGGGAGGTGGATAACAGCTGGATTGTAAACAACCACTATTATATTTACATTAAAAATAAATAATAATAATACAAATGAATGATGAAGATGAAGGTGAATTGAGATAATTTATTCTATCTGAGTATTCAAAAAATAAATTAACTTAAGGAGCAGCATCTAAGAGCACTGTAATAAGTTATGAACTGTTAGCCTGTTCATCATCCTGGTACAGCACAGAGTGACTGAGCGCATTGGAAGAAGAAAGAGGCGAAACTTGTCAAAAGACATGACCCAAGTCTACAATCTTCAGAAGCCATGTGAATCTTTAGGAAGATAAATCTAAGAATTCACACTGACACACATTGTTAAGTCAATGAGAATGAACTTAAACAAAAAGGAGCTGAAAGCATTCTAAGGAGAGATGTGGTTTTTTTGTTTTTGTTTTTGTTTTGTTGATTTGTCGGAAAAACACCAGCTCATAGCAAGTGTGTTCTCTCTGGACACTATCAAGAACAAAAGAAATCATTGAAAGTATTTCAACTATTAAAAAAATGTAAAGAAAAAATTTAACCACAAATTCTAAAATCAGACATCCAGACTTTTTTTTTTTTTTTTTTAAATAAACAGAACTCAGAGGCCTGGTAGATATGACTTATTTCTGAGATATTTGAGGTGAAAGGAAATGAGTGCGTGATTTCTTACTCACACCCCAACCCTCATATAAAGGCTCACTGGTGTTTCATCAACAACATGGAAATTATAATGTAGGAAGGTTCGAGATTTCAGAAAGAAAAGCAGTTTAGCATGAAGAAGAATGAATGTCTTAATTCTTGTGACTTCCCCACATTCAATTTGACACTTCACATACAAAGATACTTTCTATTTTAAAGTATTTTCAAAGTCACACAGTTTCTCTTCTTCAAGTCTGCTCAAATCCTACAAGCCTCCTATCCAACTTTCTGCTCATCTTCTTATTTTTCAAAAACACAAAACAAAACAAAACAAAACAAACAAACAAAAAAACCCAAAACAAAAAACTAAAGAAAGAAAGAAAGAATAAAACCATAAACAAAAATCAAAACTAAGAAAGAGAGAGAGAGAGAGAGAGAGAGAGAGAGACAGAGACAGAGACAGAGACAGAGTCACAGAGTCACATCATTGGGAAGAGAGACCCCTTGGTCTTACAAACTTTATATGCCCCAGTACAGGGCCAAGAAGTGGGAGTGGGTGGGTAGTGGAGCAGGGTGAGGGGAGAGTATAGGGAACTTTCGGAATAGCATTTGAAATGTAAATAAAGAAAATATCTAATAAAAAGAAGAATTGGTGTCAGAGTGTGGAGAGGAATGATAGCCTGGTATAAGTAGCCTACGCAGCCACCTGAGGCCATGGTGAGGTGCTGGCTGTTCTTTCACTGACGACCACATCTAGATCCATGCCTATGTAGCACAATGTGTTTGTGTCAACATCTGTGGCTCATATTTCCAGCAAAAGTTACACAAAAGTCTCTGGTATGGGCTGTGGCCTGGGACCATGTTAATGTTCAAGGGCTTTGCAGAGCTAGCTTTGCCACTCGACTTTGGTAAGGGAAAGATACCTGTTCCCTCCACTCCCCTCATTACCAGCAAGAGACCCGGCCCCTCCCCTTGCAGGCTAGTGCCTTACAGCCATTCACCTCATCAGGGAAGCTCTGTAGATCTGACCCTGATGGCTTTGGCTTGGGTGAGCCCACCACCAGGCTATGAGTGTGGGAGAGTTGACTCTGCCCTTGCCAGATGCTGCTGCTTTAAGTGAACTAGACTGGTCTAGTGCTGAGAGCTCAGTCTGGTGGTATTGGGTGCAGTAAAGATAGCAGGCTGACTTATATATACATCAACCACCCAGTCCTGGATGCAGGGCTTTATGTAGGTCCACCATAAAATCTATCCCATCCATGAACTGCTGGGGAGATTGAAGGGGCAGATCCTGAAGATCCAAAGCTGCCAGATTTCCATGACATAGGGCAACAGCAGGGCATTTGAGAGCAGTCCTGGTGAGGATCCAGTATTGATAGTGTAACAGAAGCCAGAGGTCTCCAATCCGAACTGTCCCCAATGCAAACAACGTTTGCAAATAAGGATGTGCAGACAATAGGGTATCCTGTAACACAGTACAACTTTGACAATGAGAGCTTGATCTTTTTTTTTTTTTAATCTTTAATTTTCTTTTCAGCGTCAGTCAGGTAGGTTGCAAGAGTAGAAGGCAGATCTGAAAAGAAAGGGAAATAAGTGAAATTGAGATGTATGCTGTGAACCTCACAAGGAATCAATAAATAGTTTTTAAAAATCCAGTCTGTCTGGTATTTGTCAACTACTGCTGGGCATAGGACATGTCTTGGAGCATTGTTGATATATTCTGATATTCTATTGGTCAGAATTAGTTTTCCCTCTCCCAGGAAATCTCAGTTATAAATAGCTTCTTGATTAACGGTGTTTGTTTCTCTTTTTCTGGGATTTTGACTAGTTTGAACTGATGCATGGTGTCAGGTGTGTACCGGTCCTGTTGTGTCTGTAAGGTGCCCTCACCTCTAGTTCTTTTCTGCCTTCCTCCTATGTAGATCTTGAGCCTTCAGGGGGAGGGAGTTGCTGAAAATATCATATTTACAACTGAGTGCTCCAAAGTCTCTAATTCTCTGCACATTGTCCAGTTAGTTGCACACACAAACTTTCAACACAAACTGCTTTGACGCTCAATGTATATGAACATATTTGAGATAATTATATTCAACTTCAAATGATCAGAGACCTCTATGAGAAACATGAAACTCTAAAACAGCTAGAAGAAAATGTGCACAATAAATACCCTACAAGATGTAGGTGCAGGAAACTCTCACTACAACTTCACTTGCTCAGGAATTAAAACCAACAATTCACAGATTGCATGCCATGAAACTAAAAAGATTCTGTATAACAAAAGAAACAATTGATAGAGTGAAGAAGTCCACAGAGTGGAAAAGAATCAGATCTCTACCTATCTGTCTGTCTGTCTGTCTATCAATCTATCTACCGACCTTTCTATCCTTTTCTTTCTTCAAAAAAAAAAAAATAGAAACACATAGACATTATATGTCTTTTTTTCAGATAGAAGAAAGAGCTATATATTCCTTTGTATATCTTGCATATTCTGGACACTAATCCACATATATAACTATATACTCAGATTGAATATATATATATATATATATATATATATATATATATATATATACTCTGAAAATGTACATATGTGTATATAAGTATATATATGTATATATGTATATGTATATATATATATATATATATACTTAGTATACAATATATGCTTGATATACTTAATATGCTTTATATAAAGAGAGGATTGAGGATTGATATCGAGAATATATAAGGAAATAAAAATAATCAAGAAAACAATAACAAGAAACCATACCTAGGCACAACATTCTCAAGAATTAGAATTAGAAAAAAGAAGAATTAGACGTGTTAAGAAATAAATTTTTTAAATGTTCAGTGCCCTTAGCAATAAGGAAAATATAATTAAAGCTACTTTGAGATTTTTATTTTTATCCCAACCAGAATGGCTTGTGAGATGGCTCACTGATTAAGAGTACTCTTTACTATTGCAGAGGACCTAGGTTCAGTTTCTAGCAACCAGATAATGACTCTAGATATAACTGTACATAATTCCAATTTCAGGGAATCTGATGCTCTTCTGACCTCCATCGATACCAGGCACACATGTAATAAACATACAGACAGGCAAGCACAGCATTCATACATAGAAAATAAATTTTAAACACACACACACACACACACACACATACACACACACACCACACACACACACACACACACACCAGAACAGAAAACAAATGACAAAAAGTCTTGTTGGATGGGATAAAGGGGAAAATTACTGTTGATGCAAATGCATCTGGGGTGGGATGAGATTTCCGCTGCTCTGAAAATCAGCGGAGATTCCTCATGGGCATGCACTCTACCTACTCTACATCCTCCTACTTCCAGGTTAGTTGCTGCTCTATTCACAATAGCTATAAAATGCAATTAGCCTGTATGTCTATCAAATGATGAATGGATGATGAAAATGTGGTGTAGATACACAATGGATTCTATTCAGCTCCAAATAAAAACAAAATAATGGAACTTGCAGTTAAATGGATGGACCTAAAGTAAAATTACACTGAATGAGGTAGCCTCGACCCAGAAAATAATCCTCTCTTTTATTTGAATCCTAGCTCTAAATATGTAGGCTTAAATGAATAAACTGAAGTAAATGCAGAATATATAAAATAGAAAGAGACGAGAAGTGGGGAGGAGGATGAGGGATATACCAGAATAAGAATGCAGGAATAGATAGATACATACTAAAGAGATTGGACAAGCCATTGGAGTTGATACAGAACGTACATAGGCACAATGTTCTCAGCTCAAAGGATATTTATTACCTTGGCTGGACAAGCAGGCAGGAGTCAGGGGTGGCTGCCTCTGGTTGGGCAAAGTCAGCAAGCAAGCAAGCAGCAGCAGCAGCAGCATGTGTTTTAGTGGAGGAGTAGGTTTTTAAGGAGAAAAGGCAGAGTCTCTGCTAAAGTGAGTCAGTAAGTCCTCATTAGACATGTTAGACAGTATAGCCAATCAATGAATTTTGATTGTTGGACATTGGTGTTTCGTCTCACTAATGAGACAGTTGTCTAATAATGAAATGAGTCTTGGAGGCAAACCTTAGGAATGACATCTAATGGGTTTAAGCAAAGGAGAGAAAGCTAAAGGCCAAACCTGATGGTACATGTTTTTGTGATCAGGGCTGTTAGAGAGCTTGTCACGTTGTTTCAAAAAGGTGTTTCAAAAAAGTTATTGAGAAATGTATTATCTTATAAGTTTCATATTAAATATTAGTAAACTACTTGTATATATTAAATTATATAATTATAACTATGTATAACTATAGAGTTTAATATAACATATGAACATTCATTGCATATTAATAGATAAATACAGATAGTTTAATATATACACATAACTTACCCCAGCTAGGAGTGTAATCTTACCCCAGAACGCATAGATTATCAGACAAAAATGTCTAGTGCCAGGAAAGAGATAGCTCTTTTTTAGTTGTTTTTCTCTTTGCTTTTTCGTTTTTGTGGTCCAAGAGACCGTCTTAAAACAATACAGGCTAGTATCATTGCTCTTGGTTCCTTACCAGAACTTGAGGGTAAGTTCCTATTGATAAAGACACCATACACGTCAGTGACAGGGACTTGGAAATATAAAACTTGCACTGACCTGGAAGACGCCTTCCTGAAGGCTCTCATATTATTGGAAGGTGATATGTAAGGTGAAGCTATAACAGAAGAAAAGTTATCAATAGTATTAACGGCTTGTAAAGCAGGGTACTACCATACAGCCATGACCAGCCCATAAAGATATGACCAGAATCGGGGCAGAAGAGATTCTGTATCAGCTGATCACATTTGTTGCTCTTTTGGAGAACCTGAGATTGATTTGTTCAACTCATCCTGGGTGGCTTCCAACTAGCTGTAACTCTAGTTGCAAGGTACATGACCCATTATTCTAGCCTCTGTGGTGTCTTGCATACTTTTGCATGTAATGGTATATACATGCATATGTTGTTTAAAGGTATGCATAGTGGCACAACTACCATGAGGATAATCAACATCTCTGTGATTGGATGTAAGGCTCACTCAGTTAGAAGGAACTCTGGTTGGCATTATAAGTCTAGCCAAGAATATATTGCTGGAGAGGTCATATACCCTAAAGGAGAACTTACCATTAAAAATAAATGGATACAGCATAAAACTGCCTTCCAGATATTTATCTTTATACCCAAAGAAATGTGATACTTGGCAGAAGGTGGTAGCTCATGCATTTAATCCCAACACTTGGGTGGAAGAGGCAAGTTAATCTGAGTTGCAGGCCATCCTGGTCTACAGAACGAGTTCCAGGACAGCAGAGACTACAGAGTAAAACCTTGTATTCAAGGAAAGAAACCCACCATTCTCATTCTCCATCTAAGAACCTGTTTTTGGAGCAGATAGAGGCTATCTATTATCATATTTTGTCAACATGCAGAGATGAGTATACTTTGGAATGTCCATACCTTAAGGGAACATCTATAGCACAACTTCTCCATGCAAGTCACACACACACACACACACACACACACACACACACACACACACACACACAAACATTGTGGAAGTCATGACAGAAAGGTAGGACGAGCCAGAAGACTAGAAGGGCTTCTGTGAGTCTGTATATTCTGGATATGATCAGGATGTTACATTAGTTATACTTCTGCTTAGAAAGGACATGGGCTCACAAGGTGCTACTCTTAATTAAAAAGATACAGGCATAGATAGCTGTTAAGGTAGGAAGGAGCCAATTTCCCTCAGGAACAAGTTGTTTGAAAGATAAGATGAGGATATTTAGAAAAGAGAATGTAGGGGGGAAAAAGTGGAGTTGAAAGTTTATGATAAAAAAGTGATATTCATGTATAAAACTAAACAAAACAATACATATCCAAAGGACAATTATATTTATAAAGAAGAGACTAAGCAAATGAAATGTGTACAATCCACACAAATTAAAATGTAACTCACTGGATATGGGAAAATGTACTGTGATGTCAATTATGTATATCACAATATTTGAAGATATCATTAAGAAAATTCCAAGAACATTATTCATATAAATATATTAAATGAAATCCTGAGAAAATATTAAACTGACCCACTGAAAAGAAAAGAAGGCAGAAGTTTAAGAAATTGACATAATAAATAGGAAAAAAGAATGTTGGGTTTAAGCTTTAATATATCAAAAAATACCTTAAATATGAAATGTATTAATGAATAAATTAAGAGTTTAGTAGAATGGGAAAAACAAAAAACAAAAATTTGTATCATTTACAAGACATTCACTTCAAATACTTTGGCACCTAGAGGTTAAAGGTAAACTGGGAGACTGTGCTTGGGTCTTGAACTAAACAAAGAAGTTTTAGACTTGACAAAAAGAACAAACGCTTTATACTAAAAGTCACAAGTTGAAGAAAAAGTGTTAAAGGTTTTTCTTTGAGAAATATTCTGAATAAAGGATGAAATGATAAACTAAAATCTCAAAGGAAACATTTTTCAAAGCATGTATTAGACAAAGCGTTGCATTTAGAGTGCTTGACGATTCAAAAAGACTAAACAGACAATCTATTTGGTCAGTTGGAAAACTATAAGCAGGTGTATTAGTAAAGAGGACTCAGAAACTACATGCAAAGAGATCAGCATAATTATTATTATATCCTTATAATATAGTCATTAGAGAAAAAATTAAATTTATAATGAAATATTGCACCCATAGCAGAATGTCAAAATAAAAATAAAATAGCATAATTTTAAAATTCATGAATCACCAAAAAAATTAACACCAAGTATTATAAGCATACAAACAGATGCTACTAATTACCATGCAGCTCCGTCTTAGCAGTGTTTAAATGAGTGAAGAAATGCAGCTTTAAGAAGATCCAAGGAACACAATCTTCTTGGTGCATCCAGGGCTTTGAGAGCATCGAGCATTTTACTCGCAGCAGCAACAATGGCTTCCTCTCTGCTCTTGAGGCTGTTGAAGTGTGTGTGTTAATACATTTTATACTCCCCACTGAAGATGTGGCTGGTGTTTGTCCTCTTCTCACCAGAGCAATCTCTTAAGTGTTTGTCCGCGGTCTTCCTTTGGTGGACATGTTCTTATAGACTGAGAGTCAGAGGCAGCCCTCAGCACTGGCCGCCGCCTTTGATGACTGTAAACAGTTCAGAACACTCTCAGAAGATGATCTCGAAAGGTAAGCTGACCAGTGCTAGCATCCTCTTCAGCACATCAGTGTGTAGCCTGTTGCTGGCCTCCAGTTTGCAGAGAGTATACTCACATCTTTAGCAAGTTTAGCAGCCTGGGACCCACATCTTTTAGCTTTTTCTTTTTCTTTCTTTCTTTCTTTTTTTTTTTTTTTTTTTTTTGTTAACCTATCACAAATGATGTCATATGTAACCCTTCACCTACTCTGGTATTCTAGAATCAGACTAGTATTTATAAGAGACACTCTGTCAATTTAACACATGATTTTTTTAAGTGGACTCTCACTCTCAAGATCTTCCCACTTCTTCAACTGTTTCCCTGACAGGAACACAAGTGTGCTCTATTTTAATTAACAAAGTAAATTTGTGTATATGAAGGTATAATGAGCCCTTTGTGAAAACCTGAGATTGATTTCCCCCTTTGCCTAATGAGACTGGATTATTGAATTTTCCTAACCACTATGGAAGAAATATGACTGTAGAGTCATGTCTGCTAGAAATTAATTCTCTTCCTTATCTTCTTATTTAGACTACGGGGGGTGGGGGGTGGGGGGGAAGTGCCAAGCAGATGCTTTCTTGTTAGAGAACCCCAATGCTTCCAATTTTGCTTAATATTCAGACATCTCATCCAGGACCAGCATTTTTTTTTTCTGCCTTAATAGGATATTTTCATCTTGTTTAATAAATTATCATAGTTTCAGCAGGGCTTTTGTTGTTCTTGGAGGTAGAAGCCTATTACTATGGTGATGAAACTGGCAGACAGTAAGTGAATTCCCACTAATATATGCTGTGGGTACCTCTCCTCTTCTCACCAAAGGACCCACTCAGGTGTTTGTGCTCAGCTTTCCTTCAAACTGATTTAATGAAAATAACCCCATATATACTTTTGGAGGACAGGATTATAGAGGGATTTGATACAACTCTCTCTGTGAATGTAGACCATCTATTAGCTATAAATGAAAAGGAAAAAAAACCCTAGCATTTATTTTTATAAATTCCCATTATTTATCTAGAATCTCAACCACATACTAATTCCACAACCTTACTAAAAACCAAAACAAACAAACAAAATACCCACTGTTGAAATGGCTACTGTTACTTCCTTTAATTTGCAGCTAATCACTCCAAGACATTATATTTCTATTTTTCTACAAAATAAGAAATTTAATGTACTAGAAAATTAGCCAAATCACTTTCATTGAACTGGCACTGTCTGTAACTATATACAAACAAGGGAAAGGAAGTATTGATGAAGTTTAGTGTGGTGGTTTGAATATGGTTGACCCAGGGAGAGGTGTTATTTGGACATGTGGTCTTGTTGGAAGAAGTGTGTCTGTGGGGGTGGACTTTAAGACCCTAACCTTACTGCCTGGAAGTCAGTCTTCTCCTGTTTACCACCTTTTGATGAAGATGCAGATCTCTCAGCAAAAGTCTTCCATATTAATATTAGAATGGCCCATTAAGCCCCACTTAAAGCATTTTACCACTTTCCAAATCCAAAACCCCAAATCCACATTCCTCCAAATAAAAACATAGTCAGGTCTATCACAGCAAATTCCTAGTCCTTGGTACCATCTTCTGTCTTAGTTTAGGTTTTACTTCTGTGAATAGACACTATGATCAAGGAAACACTTATAAAGTACATTTAACTGTGGCTGGCTTACAGGTTCAGAGGTTCAGTCCATTATCATCAAGGTGAGAGCATGGAAGCATCCAGGCAGATGTGGGGCTGGAAGAACAGAGAGTTCCATGTCTTCATCCAAAGGTATACATGAGAAAACTCACTTCCAGGCAACAGGGCTAGGGTCTTAAAGCCCAAGCCCTCAGTGGCACATTTTCTCCAACAAGGCTACACCTACTCCAACGAGACCACATCTCCAAATAATACCACTTCCTGGGCTAAGCATATTCAAACCACCACACTTAGTACCCAGGAAAAGTGAAGAAATGTGGCATTTTCAGGGATCCATTCTATTAGCATGCGTTGAGCCTGTACAAGTATATATGACTTGAATGGTCTACTAATGGTCAGTCCATAAATGCTTCTATTTGTCTACTTTTTGTTGCTACAACATAACATTTGATTCCAGAATGTTATTAGTGAAAAAAAATGCTCACTGGGATTAGTTTTAGAGGTGCAGTGCTGGTGTTATGCTGTTTGTGAAAGCAAGAGAGACGGCATTATGAAGGAAGAGTTCAGAGAGTCACAAGAGGTTGTTTGTACTCTATTTTGTAATGACCTTCTCATGAGAACTATCTTGGATCCTATGAGAATCCCATTAGTCCTTTCCACAAGCGGTGCCCTCAGTGACCAAATGACCTCTCAGTAAGTCCCTACCCCTTGAATGTGCTATCTCTTCTTAACCTGACCACACTGGCAAGCAAACTTCAGATACATGAGTCTTTGGGAGATACATGAAAACCATATCTAACCTACAGCACTCTTTAAAGTATACTATGGACAGGCTATTGCCAATACCGACAGCTGGCCCTGGCTTGTACCTTTATTTTCATTTGGGTCCAAGATGTATTGTAATTATCTTAAAATTGATATCAGAGATATCAGATCCAAATATGATGAGAGTCCCTTACCTCAATTTTCTCCTACAGAAAGCTTTGTTGTTGACTGTGGCTTTTTTTTTTTAAATAATATTTTGGTTGGTATTGCATAAGCATGTTATGGGACACTTAAACACGGTCCTAGTTTTAGTGCTATCTATTCTAGTCACTCCCTAGCATGTATCCTTTAATTCGTTTGCTTAGCTAAAGTCATATAAGCTGGTTTATGTATGTTTGTAGTTCTCTCTCCCGTTTGTAAAAATCTTTCAGTCTTTTCCACTCTCTCATTAGATTATAAGTGCTTTTGTAATCCCCCACAGTTCTATGTATAGTCAACTCTTGATTATCTGGGCTAATGGAGGGGAGCATTAGCATGGATGATATCAGAGGACAAATAAATTTCCCAGGGGTGTGCATCAATTCTATGAAAGCATCTGAGTCCCGGAGGCGGCAAAGTGAAATAAGCGCAGAGCAGGAAGCCTTCTGAATGAAAGAGTGAGATGTCACATTCTCACAGGGCCATGAACTGCTGCTGCAGCTGCTAGTGAAATTTCATTCCACCCTGGCCAGGCTGTCAGGAGATTCTCAGCAGAGGGGCTCTGGGGCTCTTTGGGCATGAATTCTTTTCCACTGGACCTCTTGCTTTTGGCATCAGTGTTTGGCATGGCACAACATGGGGCCAGGACAATGAAAATGCAATGAAATAGAAGTAATGGGGAATTCTTGGCAGAGTCGTCAACAAAATAGAGGCATTTTGAAGCAGGGGAATGGAAGCTCTGTTAGTGAGGGTCTTGCCTTCAGGGGAGAGAATGGTAACTGGATAAAGTGTTTCTGTTCCCTCATCTCTAGCTGCCAGCTACTTTGTCCATGTCGGAGGAAGGTGAACAAGCAAACAGGAAAGAAGAGATAGGAGTGATTTAAAAGGGATAGAAATGCCCTAAATTATCTGGAAGCCATTATTCATGAAATCCACTTTCTGTGCCCATCAACAATACTTTAGAAATAATTATGGGATGATTTTCTAAGTTATTGGATGGGAATTTTTCATGTTTTTTGAATGTCTACTTCTCCCTCTATTCTTTTTATGTTTTCCCACACTCTCTCAAGTTAATAATTTCTTCTTCTATAATCATTGATATATATATATATATATATATATATATATATATATATATATATATATATATATATATATATAAGATTTCTCTACGTCTTTTCTAAACATGTTTGGTTTTTAATGTTGGCAAATTCCTTCAAGAGCAACCTATTTGGTTGTGTGTCAGGGATACCAATGACATTACCAATTTGGAACATGGACTCTACTCCATAATGTTCTTACCATATTTAATATTAGCAAGCTCACTTAATCTTAGAACTTACAACAATTTTATGAAATAAGTACTATTACATTCATGTGGTATATGGGGCAACAGTAGTTCACAGTTTTTAAATATTGTCCCTAGCCTCTAGTTTCACTATGCTATTAAATATTAAATTGGACTTCAGGTCTTCTCTTTTTCCTTAAAAGTGTTTAGTTTTCCTTCCACATTATATTACATGCTTCTTGATAATTTTAAGTATAATTTATGGAACATTTCCCTTGTGAGTACATTATAGTAACATGCTTACTATCATTCCTTTCAGCTTAAGTAGATACTGCTGCCTTCATTTCACAGATGGTTGTGGAGTAGAGGAGCTAAGATCACAGGCATGTTAGATTCAAAGCATTTGTTTTAACCTGTGCCCCTTGTCTTGTTCTTTGGTGTGCTTCATTCCCCTACGGGGTCACATTATTACACTTAGGACACATATGCTATTCTATAATTAATTCTAAAGATTTTTTTTTGATGGTCACTAAGACCTTATAAGTTCTTTATTCTTGAACAACTGTGCATTTCAATTGCAAAAGGATTGGCTATATATTCATATTCACATGAACATGCACATATGTCACAGATCCAACCTCTTATTATAGAGTCCAGTTCTAGACACTATTAAGACACATTGTTAAGGAAGGTGAAAAAAAAACTTTATTAACATAGTATCACTTTATATAAGAGAGGCTTAAATAGGAGTCTCTTTTGGCAAATTGCTTCTGATTCTACATTGTGGAACCAAGCAGAAACTTGAGGAGAAACAGTATATGCCTTGCTATTAGTCACTGTCTATGAAAGTAATGAGGCACTTTTGATCTACAGAATTGTTGATTCACAGAACAGGGAAAGAGGCTAATGTTCTGAGGACATCAAGTGTCTGCATTATATTTACTTGTGAATATGAATGCATTTCCTTCTTACAGATATGTATACCTTCAGGAAAAGGGCACCGACCATGGCTTGGAAGAAAGTCTAGGAGACTCACCACCTCATCCCATATGGAAAGAGCTGGCCAGCCAGTGTCTTTTGGGGTACTTGAGAGAAGCTGAGTGCCATTTCATTAAGCAAACAGCTGCAGCACAGGGCTGCATGCAGGATCTGGGATTTAATCTCTTCTTTTCCAAGGGTATATCTCCACTTGTTATGTTAACAGCCAACTAGTGTAGTGTCCATGAAGGTAAAAGGAGGAGCTGGATGAAAATTTCTAACAATAATAAATTTAGGGGCTAGAGAAAAGGCATGAGTCTCCTCTGATTTGCAAGGTCTAGGTTGGAACTCAAGGAGCCTTCCAAGTTAACACCTGTCCACTATTCCTCTGTAACACTTCATAGATGAGAATTCCACATGACACACATATGCCTCCTGGGTAAAATTCCAGCCAGAATCCTGAGCTCTGTGTACTGGGTTCATCATCTACTCTTTTGTAGACCTGTTTTTCCACAAATGAAAAGGTAAGATTAGAAAGAAAGAATGAATGAAAGGAAATACAGACTAGATTTCAGTGTAGCTACTGCTTACCAACTCTATGATTCATAAGTGTTTGACCCTTACTCCCTTCTCAGGTGCATAAGCAAGCTATCTGACAAAAAGATGTTAAGGACTCAGTCCTGTAGTGAAGAAGCCAACGAGAAGCCTCAAGCTTCAGGATTGCATCTTCTTGACTGCCCCTAAATATAGAGGCTGGTTCTCTGACTTTCCTTCAAGGTCATCAGCTTTTCTCTGTCCTCATACATCCCTACAGGATTTTCTGCTTTCTTTTTGATTTTACTGCTTTTCAATTTATTTATGTGTGACAGCCTCAATCATCTGGTGGTTATCAATTCAGTAAAATCTGTCTTGCAGAATGTCCATTTTATCATTCAAGCCTGAAATCTGTTCTGCAATCCTTTTATTTCCCTCCTGAATTGCTTTCAAAGCCCTCTAGGGAGCTGGCCTGCAAAAATAGAGAATTCTCACATTGTTTCCATGAAAGGTGCTATATAAGCACACAGCAGGGTCATTGTTCCCTTTTCCCTTTCATTTTGGTCACCCTGACTGATCTTCTCTGCATTGCCAGCACAGTGGCTTTTTCCATCTTAATTTTATTCACTGCTGTGGTTACTTTCTTTTGGAGACATCAGATAGGTGTTAAGTAAAAGACAGGCATGGGTGTCGCAAGGGAGGTCTAGGCACCTCCCTTCCCTCATTACTGATTTCTAACACTGAGCATTTAACTGAGACAGGCCTTCCTTGCCCAGATTCCTTCCTGGATGAGATTCAATTTCCCGTGCACTTCCCTGCTTTGTGCACAGAACTATCCTCACCCCATCAAGGCAAACTACAAAATTAAATTAATTTAACTTGTTCATCTAGGTTTTTAATGTAATATTTTGACAGATCGGCATAAACTGAACTTCCTAAATTTTGCATAAGGGAATAAAATTGATGGATTCAAATTCATTTCTGTTGGTGAAATGCAGAGATTTGTGATCCATCAGCTGTTCTCCCTGGTGCACTATCAAGACAGCACACACTGCCTTCAGTTGGCATTAAGTGCAAACACCATTGCTGAAATCATTGTAGCTGCAGATCAGAAACTAGCAAAGGACACTTGTAAATGGAGATGTGAAATGAAGTCAATGTTAAAAAACAAACTGATGCAAGAAAATGGGGGAATGGGGGAGAGAATAGAAATAATGTTTTTTTTTTAAGCCAAGAAGAAGTGGAATTGATGTAGATAATGGAAAATAATTAACCATTAAATATAAAACAATAAAAATATCATTGAAGAAAGTCTCTGTGGCATGTGGCTGTTGGCTGTGGATCCATCCAGATGTTGGCTTTGTGTATACCATTTGTGTCTGTGTTGAATGTATTCATGCAAATTTTTCTTCCTCTTTTTTTTTTCCTAGAGGATTTTCTGGTAAAATTAATTGAAATAGACTGTGCATAGAATGCTGAACCAGAAAATAATGAATAGGAAATGACAGAGCCCTTCTAAAGGAGGGACAGCCTCAGTAAATACAACATTTATCAAGATATCGCGAGTTATCCAAACACATGATGTCTGATTCATAAGAATAAAACCTCTAGCATAGTGAGAACGGATATGAAAAGTGGCAAAGCATTTATTTCTAGCCTTTTATATTGTGTATTCTATCATGCTGAGCAGGGAAATGAAGCTTCTTATTTGAAGAATTTAGGTTGAAGACTGTTTTCTCAGCCAGAAAAGAGTGTCTTCAGGTGAATATGCATGGTTTAGTGGCATTTTAGTTAAGTTTGGAAGATACTAAAATGTGTGTGTGTGTCTGTGTGTGTGTATGTATGCACATTCACACATATATACATTCAAACATATACATATATATATACAAATGAATAATTACATGTATGCATATATATGTGTGTGTGTATGTCTATATAGGTGTGTGTGTGTATCTATCTATCTATCTATCTATCTATCTATCTATCTATCTATATTTATATCAGCTTAGGAAAAAATCTCTCTCTCTCTCTCTCTCTCTCTCTCTCTCTCTCTCTCTCTCTCTGAGAGAGATTGTTTCCTAAGCTGATTTCCAAGTCTTAAGTGATCATCTCTTTTCATCTGTTTTCATTTTTACCATAGTGACCCTAGACCAATGCAACCATCTCTAGTTTACTGTAACGGTTTCCATGTCCGCTATGAGTCTAAATGTCCAGCCTATTTTGACCTACAAACTACTTCACAAGAATCAGGTCAGCAATGCACACACATCACCACTATTCTCTAAATGTTTACCATTTGATATATAAAGATTTCAATATTAGAGAATTAGTGATAAAATAAATAATTAAAAATATTAAAGGCATGTGCCTACTATGTGAAATGTGACATGTTTGATTATTAGAGCATGTTGACCCTTCAGGGAAATAGGAAGGGAAGGCTTTGGGGGTTGTATACATCATTCACAGCTATGTTTGACAAGAATGTGAAAAGCAGTGACTGTGGAGAAGCATCTTCATTTCAGTGAGGTCACTCCTCCATTGCTGGTGGGATTTCAAGCTTGTACAACCACTCTGGAAGTCAGTCTGGCAGTTCCTCAGAAAATTGGATATAGTACTACCAGAAGATCCAGCTATACCTCTCCTGAGCATATACCCATAAGATGTTCAAACTGGTAATGAGGACACATGCTCCACTATGTTCATAGCAGACTTATGTATAATAGCCAGAAGCTGGAAAGAACCCAGATGTCCCTCAATAGAGGAATGGATACAGAAAATGTGGTACATTTACACAATGGAGTACTATTCTGCTATTAAAAAAATGAATTTATGAAATTCTTGGGCAAATGGATGTATCTGGAGGATATAATCCTTAGTGAGGTAACCCAATCACAAAGGAAGTCATTGGATATGCACTCACTGATAAATGCATATTAGCCCAGAAACTTAGAGTACCCAAGGTACAATTTGCAAAACACAAAGAAAATCTAGAAGGAAGACCATCACGTGGATACTTCATTCCTCCTGCGAATAGAAAACAAAATACCCATGAAAGGAGTTACAGAGACAAAGTTTAGAGCTAAGATGAAAGGATGGACCATACAGAGACTAACCCACCAGGGATCCATCCCATAATCAGTCACTAAACTCAGACACTATTGCATAGGACAGCAAGTGTTTACTGAAGGGACCCTGATATAGCTGACTCCCACAGAAGTGGATGCTCANAGAGAGAGAGAGAGAGAGAGAGAGAGAGAGAGAGAGAGAGAGAGAGAGAGAGGAGATTTAAAAAGACAGAAGGGAGGTCTGGATAGAATTCTGTTATGTCCACATTGTACTTAAATGCAAAAGTTACATATGACTTGACATCAGTATGCCTTTGTTCTAAACTTAAATTCTGTCTATGAAACAACAATGTTCCATGTTTTACACTTGGTACTAAATATTTCTGAGAATATGATTGGTATTGCTCAACATGTTCTATGCAGATGTTCAGCATGCTGATGTATCTTCAAGGATAATGACTCAAATGTTCAAATGATAATACATTTACCATCTTGGCAGTTACACTAAAGAAATGAGCACCTTGTATAAGTATGCAACATAGTTTAGACTACTGTAGAGAAGAGTGCTACTAATCTGATATATGAAAGAGGAATCTGGGTGGTATGGTGGTGGGGGTAGGGGTGAGGCATGTCTTTAGGCAAAGAATCATAAGCAAATATGATTACCTCTAAGCAGAGAATAGGCTTGGATGTAAACAGAGATACCTGAAGCAGGGTTGACCCCACAGTCTGACTGAGAATGAAAACAGGAACAGACTGAAGATTAGATACTGGTTTGTTTGTTTGGTTGGTTGGTTAGTTTTGGTTTTGAGGGAGGGTTTCTCTGTGTAGCCCTGACTGTCCTGGAACTCACTATATAGACCAGGCTGGCCTTGAACTCAGAAATATGCTTGCCTCTGCCTCCCAAGTTCTGGGATTAAAGGTGTACACCACTACTGCCCGGCTTGGATATTGTTTTCTATCAGACCAAAGCAACCAACTCTATGTAAGCACATTACTTTTTTTTTTTTTTTTGAACAGAGAAAGGAGAATGATAATTGGCTTGGGATAATTTCTGTTGAGTTTCTTCTTGTCTACAAGCAGTGTCTCAGTGGTCCAATATGTCCTACTTATTAAGTTAAGGTCATGAAATCAAGAAAACTAGTAGAGTAGTGAAACATAAAAGAATGTTGAGATGAGGCTGGAACAACAGACACTACAATCTTCGGGGACAATGAGATGAAGAAAAGGCAAAGATAGCATGGCTCGTCTGAGGCTGAAAGAGCAAGCAAGACAAATGCTTTAGTTATGATGTGGGGATTCCTTCAGGTTCTCTGGGTCTACTTACAGGTAGAGTGGGTGGTAAAAAGCAATACAGATTAAGATTTATAGAGTACTGTTGGTGGCTTGGGGTGTGTTGTCCAAGAGGTGGCCACTTACCACATGTGATTATTGAAATCAGATCAAATCCAGATGAAGTACATACATACAATGTGCTTTCGAGACAGGGTTTCTCTGAATAGCCCTGGATGTCCTGTAATTCACTTTGTAGACCAGGCTGGCCTCGAACTCAGAAATCCACCTGCCTCTGCCTCCCGAGTGCTGGGATTAAAAGCATGTGCCACAACGCCTGGCTTTTATGTCATTCTTTGTATTTTTTTTTCTTTAATGCGAATGTTAGAACATTTGAAAACTACATGTGCTGTATTACAGCTTTATTGGAATGTATTGGTCATTAGATTGCTGCATGGAGTTCTATATCCACAAATTGAACTGTGAGTCAAGACTATTTTTAAAATATTGTGCCATTCCTAAATATACTCAGGTTTTCTTCTTTTCATTGTTCTCTAAACAATGTAGTATACAGGTTGTTGTCTTTGAATTTGTATTTTAGATAAAGCCCATAGCAGTTTGTGCTTTGTCACATGACATACATATATAATGGGAAAAGATACAATCACCTTAGCATCCTGTATCCCGTAACTGAAGAGCAATGGTGGCATTGCTAAGATAGAAGAAATGAGGAATCTGGTTTTACATGTGTCAAATCTCAGGTGTTTACAGAACATCTAAATGGCTTATTCAAATGGACAACTGAACACTAATTCCAGAATGAAAGCTGACCAGGCTTCTTTTATTTTTTAATTTTAATCTTTTTTTTTTTCACTCCAGATTTTATCCCCATCCTGATCCTCCCTCTGACTATTGCACATCCTGTACCTCCTGCCCCCTCTGTCTCTATGAGGATGTCCCACCTCCCACCCCTGCTCCCTACCCTACCGTACCTTCCCACTCTCTGGGGCCTCCAGTCTCTTGAGGGTTAGATGCATCTTCTCTGACTGAACCTAGACCTGGCAGTCCTTCTGCTGTATATATGTTGGAGGCCTCATATCAACTAGTGTTTGCTACCTGGTTGGCGGTCCAGTATCTTAGAGAACTCTGAGGTCCTGGGAAATTGAGACTGCTAGTTATGCCAGCAAGATAATGTTGAAAGGGACCTGATATAGCTGTCTTGTGGGAGGCTATACCAGTGCCTGGTAAACACAGAAGTGGATGCTCACAGTCAGCTATTAGTTGGAACACAGGACTCCCAAGGAAGGAGCTAGAGAAAGTACCCAAGGAGCGGAAGGAGTCTACAACCCTCTAGGTGGAAGAATAACATGAACTAACTAGTTCCCCCTGCGCTCATGTCTCTAGCTGCATATATGGAAGAAGATGGCCTAGTTGGCCATCATTGGGAGGAGAGGCCCCTTGGTCATACAGACTCTATATGCCCCAGTAGCGGGGAACGCCAGGGCCATTATGTGGGAGGGGGTGGGTAGGGGAGCAGGGCGGGGATGCAGGAGGGTAAGGGAAAATTTCTGGATAACATGTGAAATGTAAATGAAGAAAATATCTAATAAAGAGGAAAAAAAAGGAAAAAAAAATAAAAAGACATAACATTACATAAGGCTTTTAAAGAATGGGACAGGATCAAATTGCTTAGAGATTGAAGGGTGGCAGGGAGGATTGAACCTGTGGTACCTAACATGTGGATGCTGGGAGGATAAACATCTGGCATGGGAAGCTGTGAATGAGAGCTCAGGTAGAGATCAACTCACAGAAAGAAGCAGAGCTAAAAGATAATTTTAAATCAATGAGTTACTAGTCCAAGAAGGAAACTGAGAAACTGATACACTGGCAATATAGGAATTCTTTTAAATTATATTGACTGTGGTAAGAAACCTTCACATGGGAGAGAGAAGAAAGCTATCAGAAGTGGGGAGAGAGGGAGGGAGGGACCTGAGAGGGAAAGTGGCAGGGGTGAGGGGTGATGGGGGTAGAGGGTAACCTGATCTGGTATTGGGTAAGGGAAAAGGACTGAAGACCTGAGAGCCAGCAGAGAAAATAGAAACAGGCAACCTCAGGAGATAGGAGGTTGGGGGGACCCTCCAGAATACACCAGAGACCTGGGAGATAAGAGACTCTTGGGACTCAAAGGGAGGGACCTTAGATAAAATGCCTAACAACAGGGAGAGGAAACTTATAGAGCCCACCTCCAGCAGGAAGACAGGTCATCAAGTGAGGGATAGGGTTGCTATCCTAAGTCATAACTCTGACCTGTGGGAAGCGTCACATTGGTGACTCGATTCTACCGCGGTTCGGAGGATTGGGGTAGGACAAATGATTTTGAAGACTTTTGTGCGTCGACTCAGTAGACGTGGATGGCGTACTAGACTTTGCAGTATATCGGAATGGTATCACTATCGGTTACTAGAGAACAGGATGGAACCGTACTCACACAGTAATAAAGGTAAGAGACGACCAGTCAGATTGGGATTGCGGCACTGACCCATAATTGTTCCTGACTGAAAGAATAACAGGGATGGGAATGGAGAGGAGCCTGAGGAAAAGAAGGTCCAGCAACAGGCCCAAAGTGGGATCCATCTCAAGGGGAGGTCCCAAGGCCTGACACTATTACTGAGGATATGGAGTGCTCACAAAAAAGGGATCTATCATGACTGCCATCCAAAAGACCCAACAAGCAGTTGAAAGAGTCAGATGCAGATATTTGCACCCAAGCAATGGGCAGAAGCAGCTGACCTCCTGTTGGTGAATTAGAGAAGGCTGAAAGAAGCTGAGAAGGGTGATCCTGTAGGAGGAACAGCAGTCTCAATTAATCTGGACCCCGAGATCTCTCAGGTATTGGAACACCAACCAGGCAGCATACACTAACTGATATGAGGCCCCAGCACACATACAGTAGAGAACTGCCAGGTCTGTGTTCATTCTGAGATGATGCACTTATCCCTCAAGAGACTGGAGGTCCCAAGGAGTTTAGAGGTCAGGTGGGTTAGGGGGTAGGGACATCCACATGGAGACAGGTTGGAAGGGAGAGGTATTGGATGTGGAACAT
This sequence comes from Mus minutoides, assembly GCA_902729485.2. Lineage (NCBI taxonomy): Eukaryota > Metazoa > Chordata > Mammalia > Rodentia > Muridae > Mus > Mus minutoides. The sequence continues at coordinate 149,834 of LR750959.1, read as the reverse complement.
TTGGAGGGTAAATCTTGGGGCGGGGATAAAAAATATGGTGTATTGAAAAATAAATTAATTAATAAAACATAAAGAAAAGAAAAGTTGACAGAACTCTGATTGGAGTGGTTTTTCAAAAAAAAAAAAACAGTATGGAGGACAGGAGACATGAGAAGAAAGCAGGAGGTAAGCAGAAAGGAAGGTGAGGTTAGAAGTTCTTTTGTTATCTTTAAAAGTATGAGATTTTTATTGTCCTTTAGAATGCTACTAAAGGTGATCCTAGCCAGAGATAAAGTTAATCTCTGATAAATGCAGTCAGAGGCAACACCCAGAAGGAAGGACTTAGGTAGAATAACTAACCAAGATGGAACATCATGTACTGACAGTTCATAGTAAACACTGAAAGGAAGATGAGCAACAAGGGTCACCGTTTAATGACTATAGAATTCTCCTGTGATGGTTTTTTGTTTGGTTTTGCTTTTAGGGAGTGGACAAGTTAAATATACTAGTTTAAGGAAGTTGGGATTAAAATTAAACATAGTCCGAATAACTTGGGTAGAGGGTGAACGGTGGTTAGTGCTGCAAAATCCAATATTAGACTGCCACATGTATTAGCATAACTGAAACTCCTAGCTATTGTGTCAATGATGGGAACTGGCTTTGTCAATTAATACTTTCTAATGGGGATACTCTTTACACACACAGTTTTCTAGCAAAAAGAAAATTAAGCAAATAGTTCACAGTGAGGGCTAATGACACAGTTGAAAGGTATAATGTATTTCTAAGATTTAAGGGAAAAGTTTGAGAAATCTAAACTGTCTATTGATTTGCATTAATATCTTGCAAAGTCATAATGTTATACATGCTGCTTCTATGGGCCCAAGTCAAAGACCACAAAAACGACAGTGTTCAAATTGTTAGAAAACCAAGTCAAAAAATAATTGTCCCATTAGGGAGCAAATATGGTTTGAAGAATAATTAATGAGATGGTAAAGTTTGTCAATAATCAAAGCACTTCAGGCGCCAGAGCACTCAACCAGATGGTGGAGTGCTGAGACCAAGCATGAAGCTCTGGTTCCCACTGAAACATCACCTCAACCAGGTAGGCAGTCATTCTGAGAATCTGAAGGTCATCCTTCCCCACACATGCAATTGATGCAAGCTTGAAGTAGAGGAGACTCAATTCCAACAACAACAAGGAAATCAAATCAAATCAAAACAAAACAAATCACAAACTTGATTAAATCTTTTTCCCCATACAAACGGATGAAATCTCTTTTTAAAGGGTTATGCCAAATAAAAAGGACACAGAAAGTGTTACTTTTAAGATTCCTGGTAATAAGCATGAAGGAGTTTGTATTTGAAACACTTGCTTTCTTTCCAGAAGCACTTCATCTCCAGCAGATGCAGGAGTTCTAGCAATGAGTTAGCAATTCCCCTTTCCCTCCTGTTGCTCCTTCACCTCTCCCCCTTTTCTTGTGCTGTGACACTGGGGACTCTATTACAGAGTTACATTTTCACCCCTTCATTATTCTTAATTTATAAGAGTTTAACTTTTTTTTTTTCAAATACTCCACAAGTCGGTACATATATTTAATAGTGCTAATAAAATTAAAAATAATTCCATGTGATTTTGGTCATTTGTTGTAGTCAGTAAGAGTTTGAACATCTTATCCTGGATATTTCTGTGGTTAAAAATTAATGCAGTTTTAAAACAGATTTTTAAAAAAATTTAAATTATTATTATTTTGTACGAGAGTATAAGAATGCATGCTTCCTGGTGTTTGTGTGTGTGTGTGTGTGTGTGTGTGTGTGTGTGTGTGTGTGTGTAAGTCAGAAGGGAATTTTAAAGATTTTGTTCTGTCTCTGTCAACCAGGTGTGTTCCAGCAATTGCACTTAGGTTGCTAGGCTTCCATAGCAAGTGCCTTTACATGCACTGCACATCTTGTTGGCCCAATTTGTGGTTTGTTTGGAAGGTACACTCATAAAAGTGATCAAACAAGCAAGTAAGCAAACAAAAAAATAAACAAAACTTCCCACAAACCCCTTTACCTCACACACAATAATGTAAGAATCCTCATTCTGACCACTGATAGACTGCAATTTAGCTTATGTTATTATTTATTCATTGTTTTTTAATACTGTGCTATTTCATACAGACAAGCCTGAGCCATCTAATTAATGCATATCTATCTCTCCTCTATTTCTTTGGCCTGCTTATATTGAATGGTTTTCTTCATATTCATGTGAGATCTCATCTTACTCATAATTATATACAAGATGGCATAGCTATGAATTCATATTTGTACATTTATTCTATTTATATTACATTAAATTATAGTTGAAAAAGATAATGTTACTAGGAATGTAAAAGGTTTAACCAATTCTTGTTTTCTAAAAAAGAGTCTTGATCATAAATGATATGCATAATCAAAATGTAGCAATCAGTTGTATTGGATAAGTGTTAGTATCATATATATATATATATGATACTAACACTTATATATATAATTGGTTGTAGAGTTTGTGAGTTAGGAACCATATTGACTACATTTCCTGTGGCCTGTTACAGAAATGAAATTCAGTATCCTACACTTCAAGGTCAAAGGAGAAATCTTGGAAGTGTAATTTCTTGTAGATTGTAAAAAAAAAAAAAAAAGGTAAATAAAAAGCACAAATCAAAACACAATAAACAAATAAACATACAAAAATATCACCTTCGTTTTACACTAACATTATGAGAAACCACCTAGAAAGTGAATTTCCAGAACATGTTTCTGAGGCATAAAGCCTATTTCTTAGCCATTATACATTTTTAGGTCTCACTTTAAATTAAATTTTAGGTTATCATTAGCAATGAATAGCTATTCTTAGATTTCTCTCAGAGTCTCTTGTTTTGATGACCTTTTTTGTGCTCCTATCCTTTGCCTAATTATATTCAGTTAGGAAATATGGTAATTTAGAATAACTTCTCAGTAATTCTGCAAATGAAAAGGAAGTTTATAAAAGGCAGATTTTGAAAATGAATCAATTTGATTCCAAAGCTGATATTAACATATTTTAATGCAGTGAAAAGAGCAAGTTGCATCTTAAGGTTTTAAGGGTTCATCAGATCGACCTACATGCACCCAGAGAAGTTACACGTTTCCGAAGGCCAAGGAACTGTTCCATGACCTTGAAGGGTGTATTAGTATTTCTATTTAAGTCATTGCATTTTCAAACATTGGAACTGCTCAGGTTTGGTTCACTGCACAAACCAATCACTTAGAATGTTAAAGAGCATGACTCTGGGCTCCTGGAGACAGCTCTTCTGTAATTGAGCTCTCGTTTGCATGGCCTGTCTACCTTCACTGCTAATGTTTTTTTTCATTTGATGGTCCTTCCCCCCACCCCTTCCCTTGTCAGCCTACATTATAAATGCAGCAGATAGAACAAACAGCAACCTTCCACTGGAAACCGTCCCCCAAGAACTCATTTAAAACACAGGCTGAGGTTCCCAAGCTCAAGCCTGAGAAAGTGTCAGAGCATTTTAGAGGCAAAGTGCTCCTTAGATGTGTACAGCAGTGGCATTGTGTTGCGTGTGCACTCGTGTGTGTGTGTGTGTGTGTGTGTGTGTGTGTGTGTGTCTGTCTGTCTGTCTGTCTGTCTGTGTTAAATTACCAAAGCAGCAGGCATACTTTGGTAAATTCTCTTGAACTTCTCTGGAGTTGAAGGAGGATACAAGTATTTAGAGAAGAAACTATTCGTGTGGTTTTGATGTCAGACTTGCACCATTTGATCAAATGAAAACAATTCACAATGTATTTAGCTTGTCTAGGGTTGTGCCACCAGACAGCAGTGAAATGGCAGGTGAAGACTGTAATTCCTGATGTTCAGTGCTATCTTTGCGATGTTTTGAAACTAATGTTAGAGACGTATTCTTCCACAAAACTTCAGATATAAATATGCCCTGAATGTCAATTTAGGAGCTATAGATAGCAAAATGCCTCCTTCTTAAGTGACCAATTTCATTGACTACAATACATTGAAAGATAGTTTCACTTAGAAAAGTCTTCAGATTTTGTACAAAGGAAGAAGGATGGGCATTGTGCTGAATGATAAAGCAGGATGTTCAAATAGCCTCTACCCTTCCGAGAGTTTCAGAAAAGCTGAACAATCGGCAGTTACAGTCCAATCCCTTTGAAGCCCAAGACACGGCAAAATATCTTGCTAAGCATTTAAACCAAATCAATTTCAACAGTATTATTCATAGTATATCATTGCTGCTGATCATTCCCATGAAAATGGTTCCACAATTGCAATGACTCATCTTCTTCACAGTGACAGAATTTATAACAGCAACAGAAAGACATAAGAATGGAGATGGCTTAAGGGCTGGCACTTAGCCTTTGCTTACAGAACGCTTTCAGCTCTGCCTGATGCAGATCTCTGGGATATACAGCATCCAGGTGGAAGTTCTCAACAATTTTCCTTGCCATTAAATTCTGTTTTCTTTTCTTTTCTTTATTTCTTTCTTTATTTAGTGTGTGTGTGTGTGTGTGTGTGTGTGTGTGTGTGTTTATATTAAAAGTGCTGGGTTGGAAGTGTTTTGGAGGTATTCTATATTTGCTATAATAATGCTTTGGCAAAGTAAAGAGTACAATTTATTTTTACTGTGAGTGCAAATGTCAAATGCAGAGATATTTGCAGACTTATTTTAACTTGACTTTCCTTTTTTTGTTTTCAAATATAACATTTAAGGTGGATGGGCATTTCAATAAGCATATAGAAAACATCAGATGAGTTCAAGTGCTAATAATTGGAACTTAACAAATGATCAGTGTTACTGTTTCAGAAACCATAAGCAGTTAGACTTGTCGGTGCACTGTCGTGTATTTCTATACTCTGACACATGTATGACTATAGAGGAAAGCCACATATGAACTCAGTCTCGATTGCTCTATCTCCCTGAAACCCTGAATGAGGCAGTGAAAGAGAACGACATAAAGATAAAAATGCCAGAAAATTGAAAAAAATCAAATGATATATATATATCTGATTTAAATTATAATTCTAAATATGACCAGTTTTTAAAAGACACTGACTAAATATTTGGCTGAATAATGTGGGCTTGAATATCATATTTACAACACTCATAATGAAGAACAGAAAATGAATGAGAAATTAAAATCATGAGGCAAAAGGCTGACCTAATTTTATGAGTTACAAGAGGACAAAAAGAAAAATAGATGCTCTTTTTTAAGGGTAGAGTTTTGAACTGTTAATTAAGAATATAGAAAGAGTATTCATGAAATGGAGAATTAAACTTAGGCTAACTGTAAATGTATATACATATATATCCATATTGATATTTTATAGGCATTATTGATTCAAAATAAATTTTTAAAAGGTACACTGTACATTTAAATGAAAGGATATATTCCTATTTTGCTGCTGAACTTCTATGTCTTAAGGAATTTCACTTAGATTTCATTTGATTAGTAATGAAAACGGTTTGAAAGATATCCCATTCATATCCTTAGCCAATGTTCTTCAGTACTAGCTCTTAGGCAACAAGTCTTCGTATCTATTGAATGCATTACCCCTGTGAGTGCTGCATTTGAAAAAAAAAATAGACAAGTTACTTGATAACATAGCTTTTTCTTCTCAAAGTCTGCAGATGTATTTTCTTTTGAATTTGATATATTTAAGGCTTAATTTAATGTCTCTCTTCAAGAATTTAAAAGCCTCAAGAACCAGCATGAGGTTTTATTCACTTCTCAACTGTGTACTTAGTAGAAGAGAGCTCTCCATATTCATTTATTGAATGCATGTGAGGATGAATAAGTAAATAAATTATTAATTAATACTCTTATTTTCAAAATGTATACATGAAAATTTTAGCTGTGTATTTTCATTCTGTTGTTTTCTCCTGAAGAAAAAAACAATCAGATTTATAAGGTTTGTCAACACAAAATGATTATCTGTACAATTTTGTGACTCTTTTGTACTTCAGAGTAAAGAAGAAAGAACAAAAAAAAGGTAGATAGTAGATAGTCTGTCTTAGTCAGGGTTTCTATTCCTGCACAAACATCAAGACCAAGAAGCAAGTTGGAGAGGAAAGTGCTTATTCGGCTTACACTTCCACATTGCTGTTCATCACTGAAGGAAGTCAGGACTGGAACTCAAGCAGGTCAAAAAGCATGAGCTGATGCAGAGGCCATGGAGGGATGTTCCTTACTGGCTTGCTTCCCCTTGCTTGCTCAGCCTGCTCTCTTATAGAACCCAAGACTGCCAGCCCAGAGATGGTCCCACCCACAAGGAGCCTTTCCCCCTTGATCACTAATTGAGAAAATGCCCCAGGGCTAGATCTCATGGAGGTACTTCCCCAACTGAAGCTCCTTTCTCTGGGATAACCCAGCTGTGTCAAGTTGACACAAAACTAGCCAGTACATAGTCGTATCTCAAATTTTAGGGGTATTTAAGTTGGTCCTGTTTGTTTTCCCTAATAGTTCTGCTTTGGTTCCCAGGACTCCATTGTCTCAACTGAAGCAGAAAGAATTACCCCCAATCTAGAAAGAAGTACATAAGGAGCAGTCAGATTCTGTGAAACAAAGATTGAACCAAGTTAATGCATGAGGGTTCACAAGGATATGCTGACAGTTCATCTCCGAAATGATGCTTAGTCTCTGCTTGTCCTAGACAGTGTCATCTACTCTGAAAGATTCGACTGATGTCTTAACAACATCTAATTCTCCACTCTTCCTCTCAAATTTTCTGCTACATCTTGTTCTCATAGATCCGACTATCGGTGTGTATTTCTCCTCAAGTGATAGATGTCTCAATCCCATAATTTCTAACACTAAATTCAACAGTTTCAGAGTGAAAAGTTTGTCAGTCTGTGCCTAGTTTGAATGTGATCTGTAGTGCTCTGATCTCTCTAAGCAAACCAGAAACATGGTTCTGAGCTGAAAATCTTTCCGTATGCTCCCCAATCACCTCACCAAATATGCTCACTTATACTTTTGTCTGTGTTTCTAAACTACACCTTCTGTTTACATATGGCTCTACATTTCAGAGTCTTGTGGGTTTTCCCTTCCACTGAAGTATCATCTAAACTGTTCTCTCAAATATTGCCTCGCTGGCTATGCTTTTTAGTTTGATTTTGTTGTTGTTTGTTTGTTTTTTAACTTGACACAGGGCAGGGTCACCTGGGAAAAAGGAACTTCAACTGAAAACAATTCCTCCATCAGGTTGACCCCTGGGCACATGTATGGGGTACTTTCTTCATGGTCGTTTTGGGAGGACCCGACCCATTGTAGAAAGTGCTATGTTTAGTTCTGGGCTGTATGAGAAAGCAGGCCGAGCAAGCCTGGGGAGCAAGACAGTGAAATACATGCTTCTGCAGTTTCTGCATAGGTTCTTGACTGCAAGGATTGTCACAGCTTGCGTTTCTGCCTTGGCATTCCCTGATCATGGATTGTAAAGTGTAAGGTAAAATAAACCCTTACTTCCCCGTGTTGCCTTGGCTTATGGTAGCTATCAGCGCAGCTGAAACTAAACCACTGCTATCCTCCTTCTACCTCTCTGTTTTTCACCTGAAATATAAAACTAGCTAAAGCATCCACCCACTCAATTTGCTCAGTGGTTCCATTTCACCCATCTATGAGGCTCACACCCCCTCCAACAGAGAGCATGCTGCTTTGCATCTAAAATCCTTACTTTTACTGCACATTAATTTCTCACTATCTCAGATTTCTCACCTTTTTCATACACTGAGAAAAATAAAACTATTATTTTCTCTCAAGAAATACAGCAATGTCACAGGTTTGCTCTCAGCATGACCCATGCCCAAGGGCTTTGCTCTTGGTTGCTATTAACATCCTGTAGCGGAAATGTTTGCATTTCCATTCTAAACCTACATTTTCATGTAAACATTTAGTAGTATTTTAGTCTTGACATCATGAGCATCAAGTACCCTGGTTGTACTTAATGGTTTACAAATCATTTTTCACATAATTGTCATATATCCACTGTTATAGCACAGAAACTATTTTCATGGGACAAAATGTCCACTGACTGTAGAACCTAGAATGAACACACACACACACACACACACACACACAGAGAGAGAGAGAGAGAGAGAGAGAGAGAGAGAGAGAGAGAGAGACAGACAGACAGACAGACAGAAAGAGACAGAGACAGAGACACAGAGAGAAAGACAGAAACAGAGAGATAGAGAGGAGGGGAGGGAAGGAATAGGCTATTAGACAGGTCTTCTAGATAAATCATGATTACTCATAATTTACTTTCGGAAGAAAAATAGGGCATTTAGAGTAAAACTCAGTGATCTCATATTATCTAAACAGAGAAAAGAAAAAAAAATAGATAAAGCCAGTGAAAGAATATGTAAGTGCTTGGGAAACAAGGATTTATCATTCATTAAATGCTCAGAATATAAAGTGCTCTGGCACTGGGATTGCAGGGTATTTGAAATACTCTTTCTTAGTTGATGATTTACAGTCATAGTCTCTTTAACACTTCCATGGTTCAGGTACTTTGCAAAGGCTCTTGGCCACAGGAAAAGAAAGCTCACTTTTATGATCACTTTGTTTTTAAGTTAGAAGGCTCGTATTTGCATAAGGTTTTTCTCTGGAAAATGTTAATGGGAACCTGGATGTAAATATGAGGATTCTGTTGCTCCAGATATTTTTCTGTGGTTCCCCTTGATAGGAAAATCTTATGTACATATTCAGTGGATGAGCCTCACTTGCTCTCGGTTCAATATTCAACTAATTAATGTCATTCAAGCATTAAATGCTTGGCATTGACATTTGATCGAATTTCAAATCCTCTTTTTGAATGAATTGCATCTCAAAAGGAACTTGTTTTCTATTTTATTTTTCCTAGAGTTTGTGTACTTTTAATCCCCATATACTTAAAGAAGTTTTATCTACTCTTTTGGAATAAATTGAAGCAACCGCAACTGTGATAAATAGATCTCCCACTTTACTTACTTCAGGGCATTTGTTTGCTTGTAAGTGTGAGTGCTTTAGGGGAGGGGTACCTCATCATTATGTATAGCAATTTGTTTTAAAGTGTTATGCTATTAACAAGGTGGCTCCGAATAAGATTCAAAGAAAACAGAAAGTCCCATCCAATGTCAAGTAGACAAAAAGTCTCCTGGGAATGCCTTATCCAGTTGATGGATCAAGATCTTGAAGTTTTAGTTATGCACTGTATTAAATATAAGAGGGAAAAGAGTAACCTTTTATCTAAAAGATGCACAATTTAGATTTCACTTCAAGTGTTAGTTGAAAATATAATCATAGAAAATGTCTTTTAATAGATCCTTTTGTTCTCCTTGGATTCATCTTTACACTACTTTTGGCAATTTTTATTTTTTAAAAATGTCATAGTAGGAGCTCCTATTTTACATATTCTTAGAATGGAATGTGTTTCTTCTCTATTAATACAGAGAGAGAGTCTAACCAGCCCAAACTAGGGTTAGGATGAGCTCATAACTACTCCATAAATGTCAGCGATTCAGAGGCTACAATTTATACCTACACACACAAAAGTTTACTTAAACACTTGTTAGCATAATGAGGGAAACTTTGCTAAAAATTGTTTTGAGTAGAAGTGAGAAAAATCAAAGCTGTACACACATCTGAATATAGCAAGACAAGTGGTGATTTGTAGATACTAAACAAAGTGATGGGTACAGTAAATGAATAACTTAGTAAGAGAATATATTGTATGGGACTGCTGCTTAAGCATTCCTAAGAGCATTCTTGTGCAAGACACTAGGAGAAGCAATATGCACATTGGCTAGGCACTATCACTGCAGATACCTCTGGAAGCCAGCTTTAAGATACAGCCATTGATTTTACCATTCTTTACCCTTTGCGTCTTAGCTGAAGCCAGTACAGTATGAAGTAGAAATCAAGTGTCCCAATTCTTGAGTACAGAATGCATAAGCTGTCTTGCACCTCAAAATATGGGATAGCTTGTTATGCAATAACAAAGAAATTAGACAAAGACAAAGTAGTGGCTGATTTCTGATTTAAAGTATATCAAATTTTTTCCTGGGTAGTGATAAATCCCTGCTAGCAGTTCTTCCTGAATCCACAGCCACTTGCTCTCTTTTGGTCTTTTCTCTACCAAGTGACTCGCTGAGATTGAAGGTACTCCACTTCTACAAAGGCCTGGTCTTTCTTATAAAACAAAAACCAGCAGAGTCTCAGAAGCCTAGCAGCATTCTTCATTTGCTTCTACAACACTCCCAAAGGATGTACCTTACCATGCTGCCTTTCCACACCAGAGATTTCCTCTGAAGGACTCCTCATCCACCTGCCACTCTGCTTACTATCTGTCTTCTTCCACAAGTCAGAGTTGTTCTGGAATTTTTCTTCCAGGGAGAAATTGGTTGTGTTTAGAGATGCAAAATTGACAGCGTGCTGGTTCAAAGTAACTTTTCAAGAAACATTTCTGGATTGAATTAATTTGAACTATAGGGCTAATTTTAAAGATTTGTTTTCTAAGTAGTTGAGATAGGGATTTATCCTGAATGTTCATGGAAGTAGATAAAATTTTAGTTTGATTGAGTGTCATTGTCAACTCTAGTGAAGATGTGAACATTGATTTATTTATTTTGTTTTACATTTCATTTTACATTGTATCTGTAGCAAAATATGAAAGAAAGCTAACTCTGACAGGGAGACATGCTCAAAGAAGCTGTGGAATTTGGTTACATTTTTGACATTACCTAGCAAAGAGGTTCTACCTCATGGCTTCCTCACTGACTAGAAAGAAATCTTGTAAGGTAAGAGGTAGGAAGGGATTGGGTGTTATAATAATCACATGTTATTCAAGCATGAACTAGTCAATAGCCAAACTCAGCAAGCTAAAATAAAGAGTATAGAATATGGGAATGGTGAAGTAAGGAGGAAGAGGGAGAGAAAGTGAAAGAAGCATAAACCAAAATGGCCTTAGTGTCTCTACAGAGTGCTAGTATGCCCATAGAGTATGAGACTTACAGGCACATGCCACCATATAGGATTTACACTTGGGAATCTAGCAGGAAATTTAAATGAAAACACTGAAATAATACTAATATAAGGACAGAGTTTGAGAGATGGCTCAGCAGAACACTGACTTCTCTAAACTGAAAGCCATAATAAATAACCAAAGGACCTGGTTTTGAGCAGTGCAGGTCCTGTGAATGCTGCTTTGGTCTTGAACGTTGTCATCTTGATTTAGAGGGTCTTGCTTTCTTGGTGTCCCCTATGCTCTTTGACTCCACCCCTTTTATGAAATGTCCACTGAGCTCTAAGCAGAGGAATTTGCTGGAGACATCCCATTTAGGGATGAGAGCTTCAAGATTTCTTACTCTACATAATGTTTGGCTATGGATGTCTGTATTTCTTCTCATCTGCTTCTTTGTTGACAGCTGAACAAGGCACTGAGCCATGAGGGTCGCAGAACATCATGTTTTAGGGAGTATTTTATCACTACATTAAACCCTCTTTTAAGAGTATTATTTTCTTTTCTCCTAGGTCTCTAGGGTATCCTGTCTCAGGTTCTTGGTCACCCAAGCAATGCCAGTTATAGATTTCATCTCATGAAGTGGGCCTTAAGTCACATAAGTTATTGGTTGGTTATTCTCCCAAACTTTATACCACCATTGTCCTATCATATCCTGCAGGCAAGAATGATTGTAGATACAGGGTTTATGTCTGCCTTGGCGTTTATGTTACTCTTTAATAGCATCCAAAGTATCTTTCTGTAGTAAAGACACTGGGGTGTAGAAGGGAGGGCTTTATGTAGGCATAGGCTTTGCATCTCCATGTTCAATACAGGTGTTGTCTTCAGCAATGGGATCTTGCTGTCATTTCGTGGAGAGCAATCTATAATTATGACAGTGGTCTGAATTGTTCTAGAATACTTGAGGAATCTCTTTGGCCAATGACTCAATTGAAAAAGATGTCATCTGATATTAACCTTTGAACTTTACATGCATATGCACACATATGCAAGCTTGCTCATACATCCATGTGAACACACACAGATGAACACAGATGGATGCATGCATACATAGCATGCACAATTGGCATTTAGTACTTGTGAATTAAATGGTAGCAATGACTATTTTTGACAGTAAAGAAATATTTTTGAAGGTCAGAGGTTAGTGAATAATAGACAGGATAAATATTAACCCTGCTTATTACCTATATGCCAGAAACAAACAAAACCGATATATCTTCATACCCCAAGTTGTTCCACTGCATTTATTATGATGCCATGATAATAAACATACTTTTATATGAAGAATATTATGGGAAACTTTATCCTTTTATCTTAGGCTACTACATTTGTTAATCGTCTGCTATGCATTGTGAATATATGTTGTTTTGCACAAGGATACCATTTTCATATGATTCTTAGGAATTTGTGGTTAAGAGGAACTCTAAATAATGATGTCATTTCTCAATTAGCATTATTGGATTGAATTTCATGTGTACTGGCGACTGCCAAAAGGCACATATGCTTGTGACAATGATTGTTATGCTTTTTGAACCTGTCCCACTGGCATATATTGCCAATGGCTCATGTATGTTATCTCATTAATTTCTATGACAGATTTTCAGTAAACACAAACACTTTTTGTAGGTGGGAAAACTGAGATATTGATCAATGAAGTGACTTCTTCAGTTATTAGTTATTTTTTTCTAGATCCTACAAAGTTGATAATCAATATTAATCTTCACATATAGCTAATATGTTAATAACTGTTTTGAGCTTAATTGTCAAGTACTGGATTTGAACTCAAAGCGTATAACTTTATGATTATCACTCTTTGCTATGCTATAGGTTCATTGCTATGCATCTTACTAACTCTCATATACATTTTCACAAACAATCCCATCTCTATTCTCTTCAAGAAAAATAAATATTTAGAAATACTAAAGTTACAACACTTCACAAGACAATAATTTTAACAAACATTTCATATGTCATATGCCACACAAAGGACCCCTTGGTATGGGCATCTGAAATAGGATTTTAATACAGTTGTAACAAAATTTGACAAGCATTTTCTGAACCTCAAAAATATATCCATCAGGCTATATTTTAGATTGTTTGCCATTAATGTCAGTATCCATATGTCCAGGTTACTAAGCTCTTCAGGAAGAAAGGTGAAATGTGCCTCCCGCTATTATGGACATCAATATTATCCTATTCCTTTCCAAAGTTATTAGAGTATAACAAATACATTTCAAATAGGAGTGGTACTTCTGAACTCTTGAGGAAATTTTTATAGAAACTTACTCGTTCATCAGAAGACAACATGAAAATCATGTGAAAAGCAATTTTCACATAAAAAAATACAGCTTTCTCAAGAAATGCCATAAGTAAATTTTGTTAAATAATGCTAAAGTAAAATTTGTTTTATTTTGCACAGTACTTCTAGTGTTCCTTGTTCATCTTGGTAATTGGTTGAGCAATGTAATGGAAGATTGCTAAGTAGAGACGTAAAGTTCTCGCCATGTTTGGGAAGGGTAGTAGGTGTTATGCACATATCAAGTTAATTTTATCTCATGAAAGACCTATGAGATATCTATCTTGCAAACATGATTCTGGGACACAGGAACAATAAAGAATTCTCAGAGTTTTATTCTAAGTCAGTTGCATGTAACTGCTATGTTTTTTCTTACTAATAACTGTAATCTACTTCTCATGTACTTCTCAATTCCATGGTTTCTCTACTCATTGAATATTTTTTATTCAAGAGCAACAATTTTCATGACTTTTATAGAAAAAAAACACTGCTGTCTCAGATATTTTGCCCATTATTTCTCAAGAACATTGTATGTTGAAAATCATAGTTTTCCCCCCACAGAGATGTAATTTGTTTTAATTAGGTCACCTAAATGTCAATTATTTATATTGACTACAGCAATCCTAATTTGGGGATTTCACAGGCCTTCACTCTTGCCTCATATTCTGGCAATCTTCTCTGCTTTGCATAATCTTAATTATATTACTTTATTGAAGAGATGCAAGAAAAATGACATTCTTGTAAAGTGACTTCTCAATTAAATCAAACAGATCTGATAAGATTAAAGAAAATGCTGGCAAAGCACTGAGTGGTAAGAAAAAGAGACCATCCATGTTAAATGAGTTACCAGGGACAAAACACAGAATTCTATCAGGATACTGTTCACTTAGCATAATTAGTAGTTTTTCTTTCCATCGAGCTTAATGATTTATTAACTGTCAGGGCTAAGAGGAAGTGCTGCAATAATTATTCCAAAACACCACGTTTTGATTTATGCAGCAATTTTAATTTCCAAATACTTTAATCCTCTTTAGTATTTATCATCTTTGGATAAAATAAGAGTAAGTCTTATAGATAGAAACATAAAGATGGAGATGTGGTCACATGCTCGGTAAGCAGATGAGAATCTTGTATCTATAGCAGGGAGCCCAGAGTTCTACCTCTTAGTTGTTTTGTTCAGTGCCTCATCTTGTTCTAGATATTATTTTATGCTGATCAGAAGAGGCCCCGGGGGAGAAGGATAGAAATTCGAACCAAAACAAAACAAAACATAACAAAGCAAAACAACATTTAAACACTTGGATTTAGAAATAGCAAAAATAGCACTACATCTGTATAAAGAACTCATACAGTGCCTAATGGCATTCTTCAGTTGCTTTCCTTTTTCTTCAAATACAGAAATGAAACACTCCACTGTAACTTTTTTTTTTAATGTTTTTGTATCAGCTTTGTTTGAGAGATAATCAAGAAACAGCTCACACTTTTTTTTTTTTTTTTGGTAAGTGACACATTATGAGAATCTACACCCTCACACCACTATGACTTTAAACACTGTGTCATTAAAGATAAAAAATTCCCATCTACTGAGGTTTTCTTCAATTTCTTTATTCAGAGATTTGAAGTTCTTGTCCTACAGATCTTTCACTTGCTTAGTTAGAGTCACACTGAGGGATTTTAAATTATTTGTGACTATTGTGAAGGGTGTTGTTTCCCTAATTTCTTTATCAGCCTGTTGATCCTTTGAGGAGAGGAAGACTACTGATTTGAGTTAATTTTATATCCATCCAGATTGCTGAAATTGTTCATCATCTGTAGGATTTCTCTTGTGGAATTTTTAGGGTCACTTAAGTATACTGTCATTTCATCTGCAAATAGTGATATCTTGACTTCTTTCTTTCCAATTTGTATCCCTTTGATCTCCTTTTGTTGTCTAATTGCTCTGGCTAGTAATTCAAGTACTATATTGAATAGGTAAGGAGAGAGTGGGCAGCCTTGTTCAGCCCCCAATTTTAGTGGGATTGCTTCAAGTTTCTCTCCATTTAGTATGATGTTGACTATTGGTTTGCTATATATTGCTTTTGGTATGTTTATGCATGGGCCTTGAGTGCCTGATCTTTCCAAGACTTTTAACATGAAAGGGTGTTTAGAATATTTTATCAAATGTTTATTCAGCATCTAACAAGATGATCATGTGGTATTTTTTTTCTTTGAATTTGTTTATGTAGTGGATTACATTAATAGATTTCTATGAGCTCCCATGCTCATGAACCAGTAAGATTAATATAATAAATATGTCCATCTTACCAAAGCAATCTACAGCTTCAATGCAATCCCCATTAAATTCCAACTCAATTCTTCTTAAAGACAGAAAGTGGAATTCTCAAATTCATCTGGAATAGCAAATTCCAGGATAGTGAAAACTGTTCTTAACAATAAGAGAACTTTTGGGGGAACCACCATCATTGACCTCAAGCTATATTACAGAGCAATAGTGATAAAAAAACAGCATGGTATTTGTACAGTGACAGGCAGGTAAAATCTTTGACAAAGCCAAAACCATTCAGTGAAAAAAAAAAAAAGATAGCATATTTAACAAATGCTCAAGCCGTGCTTTTTGTGTAGAAGAATGCAAATTGATCCATTCTTATCTCCTTGTACATAGCTCAAGTCCAAGAACCTCCACATAAAACCAGATACATTGAATCTGATAGAAGAGAAAGTGGGAAAGAGCCCTCAAATATATTGGCACAGGGAAATTTTCCTAAAGAGAACACAGGCATATAAGTGCTCTAAAATCAACTATAGACAAATGGGATCTCATACAATTGAAAATATTCTGCAAGGTGAAGGACCCTGTCAACTGTACAAAACTGCAACCTACAGATTAGGAAAAGATTTATACTAACCCTACATTGAATAGAGGGATACTTTCCATATATACAAAGAAGTTAGATTTCAGAGAACCAAATAACCTTATTAAAAAGCTGGAAAGAACCCCAGGTGTCTCTCAACAGAGGAATGGATACAGAAAATGTGGTACATTTACACAATGGAGTACTACTCAGCAATTAAAAACAATAACTTTGTGAAATCACAGCTAAATGGATAGAACTAGAAAATATCCGTAATGAGATAACACAGTCAGAAAACAGACATTGTATATACTCACTGATAAGCCAAAATACCAGAAAGCTCCAAATACCCACAATACAACTCACAGACCACATAAAGCTCAAGAAAAAGAAAGACCAAAGTGTTGACGCTTCAGTCCTACTTGGAAGGGGAAACAAAATAAGCATGGGAAGTAGAGGGAGGGAGGTACATGGGTAGGAGTGAGGAAAGCAAGTAAAAAAAGGAGCAAGATCAGTTGTGGGAGGAGACTGGGGAGGGTGAGGAAATTGAATGGAGGTGTATAGCAGTGGTTGTTTGGGGAACTGGGAGTAGGCACTAGAAAGTACAAAATTCCAGGAAATCAAGAGGCTCCCACTACCCAGTGGAGATGTCAATATCTGAAATATCCAACAGGGGAGAAAGAACCTGTATAGACCATATCCTGTGGTTAGGCATAAGCTCTAGATGAGGGATGAGGCCAGTCACCCATGTCAAAACTATTAACCCAGTACAGAGGAGTGCCAGGGCCAGGAAGCAGGAGTGGGTGGGTTGGGGAGCAGGGTGGGGAAGGATATAGGGGACTGTTGAAGAGGAAACTAGGAAAGGGGATAACATTTGAAATGTAAACGAAGAAAATATCTAATTAAAAAAATTAACCCAGAATGACTCCTATCTAAAGGAAATGCAGAAACAAAGAGTGTAGCAGAGACTGAAGGAAAGACCATCCAGAGACTGCCCCACCTAGGTTTCCATCCCATCTACAGACATCAAACCTAGACACTATTGGTGATGCATTTTCTGAAAGGAGTCTGGTATAGCTGTCCCCTGAGAGGATCTGACAGAGCTTGACCTATACAAATGTGGATGCTGGCAGCCAACCATTGGGAATGCCATGGAGGAGTTAGGGTAATGACTGAAGGAGTGAAGGTATTTGCAACACCATAGGAAGAACAATATCAACCAAACAGAACCCTCCACCCCAAGTGCTCTCAGGAACAAAACCACCAATTTAAGAGTACATACACATGGAGCCAGGCATGGTGGTGCACACCTTTAATCCCAGCACTTGGGAGGCAGAGGCAGGCAGATTTCTGAGTTCAAGGCAAGCCTCGTCTACAAAGTGAGTTCCAGGGCAGCCAGGGCTATACAGAGAAACACTTTCTCAAAAAACAAACAAACAAACAAACAAAAAGAGTACAGCTCCAGGTGCATATGTATCATCAGTGGGAGGGGAGGCTCTTGGTCCTGTGAAAGCTGGATGCCACAATGTAGAGGAATGCTAGGGTGGTGAGGCAGGAATAGGTAGATGAACACTCTCATAGAAGCACAAGGGAGGGGAATGGATCAGGAGTTTTGCCTAGAGGAAACTGGGAAAGAGGATGACATTTGAAATGTAAACAAATAAGGTAACAACAACAACAACAACAACAACAACAGACAAAATTAACTACTTTTTAAAAGCAAAGAAAAAAATGAAACCATGAGATTATAAATAACAAATTTTAGGAGCTCCTCTTTGTAAATAATTTATTACTGTTATAGCATCAAAATGCTATCAACTTTAATAAGAACTTTGAAAGCTGTGTATGGTGACATACATTTTTTTTTTCTTGGCTCCTGAGAGAACTGCAAGACACAGGACAGCTCTGGTTACCTAGAAAGCTTTAGGGCATTTTGGCCTCTGAGTTCCTCATCTTAAAGCCAAGTGAAATGCACACTAGCTCCTTCAGGTTCTCACTGATCATGGGAGAGATTGATGGAAAATAAATGGAGCCCTGTGTTCACAAAACTTGTGGAACATGAATTAGACTAACTTGGATCACAAAACCCAAGGGTTGCCTTGAATTTAATCCCTACTCCTGTGTGTACCTTATTTTATATGACAGCAATATTATTACATATACACAAGAAGGGGGAAAATTGAACAGAGATGGACTACATCAGCTTTCCATGTCATTAGGTAATGATAGATATGTAGATTTTTGAGAGAGTGGGAGCAATGAAGGCATTGGAAGCACATGACCTAGAATCACAGCTAGGCTTTGTGTAAATCATAAACAACCTACCCGAAGACTAAGCATCCACCTGTTTAAACACAGTACAATGGAATATGAAACTGATGCTTACACATATTTGTTTCTTGTCATGCCTGGTAGAAATCAGATGTACTTGTAACAGATTGTCAGGCATGACATTAACCTTGTATATGTGGCCTCTCAAGAATTGAGCTTATATTATCTCATTACTTTATTCTAACTTATATATTAAATATTTATCATAAAATAAATCAAAACATTAGCTTTTATTTCTTTGTGGTAAAACTATTTGAGGCTATCTTTCACAGAAAAGTTATGAAACACCCGCACATACACACACTCACAGACACGTATATATGTATATGTTAAACAAAGCCTAAATTTCCCAGATGCATAGCATCTATTTCTATCATTATTATCAATTGTATTCATATTTCACTTATACTTACCACAAAAATATAATTAAAAGCATAACACACATTCTATTTTTTTTCTGAGAGTATGTTATTTAAAAGACTAACACAATATATACTGCTCAGGACTTGCCTTTGTTCAAGTGATACTGGAACCAGCTGTCACTTTTTAAAAACTTTTTACAATGTGTGTACCTAGACACATAACACCCTAAAATTCTCATTCTAAAATTCTTACTGGTAAATTTATGAAAGGCAGTGTAAAAACCGAATGTGATAAAAATGTCCACAGCTTTTGATGCGACTACAAAAATACATGTGTGAGGCCAAGTAAATCAATTTGTATTTTCCCAAGGAATGAATGTTTCTGAGAAACTTGAAATGCCATATACATTATAGGTATTATACTGTATGAACATACATACACATGTATATGTTTATATACAACACACACATATATAGCATATTTAAATATTGAGTATGTTCATTCATAATTGAAAATATATACATATATGGGGAAACAAGGAATACTTTGATCCCAAAGGGAAAACATCAGATCCTCTTATCTTTATTGAGAGGTCAGTCCCATATAAGGAGTTCCTGCAAGTTAGATCCCACAGCACATGAGAAGCTATGTGGACAGATAAGAAGTAAGTGTCTAGATGGTCCCTGGTAGAGGTTTAAATTTTTATTGAATATATGTACATAGTCAATATATGTATGTATGTATGTGTATATATATATATATATTCAATTATGAATGACATAGTAGAAATTAAGGGCTACCCCTGTATTTCAAAAGTGAAGTTAGAGCATGGGGCCAGGGATATGATGAAGAGGTGGCTAGGAACTATATGGGAGCAACTGACCATAAATGTTTCCTCATTCATGTTTCTGCTCTTTATTTGTTACTATTATAACATGTGTTATATAGGACCAAGGAGATAAATAGTATTTGTAGAAATTGGAGATTTTTACATATATTACTAATATATCAGAGACATTCCTCGTGTTTCTTTTCAGCATTTATTTTATCAAATGGTATGTTTGTACATTGATATAAACTTGATTTCTATAGTTCCAATGTGCATATATGAACATACATACATACACACACGCCTATATGCCTATATGCCTATTTTTAAGAGTATGACCTTTATGCATATTGGTTGATTTTAATAAGTTGATTTTAATTTTTTTCTACTGAAGGAATTCTCAGTAAATGTCTAATGTTGCATGAATCTCTTGTGATTTTGATTTCTGAAATTTTACATTTGAAAGAATATTTTGTTTGACTTTATTTTAAAATGTAAAGTCTTTAAAATTTATACTCAGCTATTAAAAACAATGAACTTATGAAATTCTTAGGCAAATGGATGCATCTGGAGGATATCATCCTGAGTGAGGTAACCCAATCACAAAAGAACACAGATGATATGCACTCACTGATAAGTGGATATTAGCCCAGAAACTTAGAATATCCAAGATACAATTTGCAAAACACATGAAACTCAAGAAGAAGGAAGACCAAAGTGTGGATACTTCATTCCTTCTTAGAATGAGGAACAAAATACCCATGGAAGGAGTTACTGAAACAATATTCAGAGCAGAGCCTGAAGGAATGATCATCCAGAGACTGCCCCACTTGGAGATCTATTCTATAAGCAACCACAGAACCCATGCATTAGGCAGATGCCAAGAAGAGCCTACTGACAGAAGCCTGATATAGCTGCCTCCTGTGAGTCTCTGCCAGTGCCTGGCAAATACAGAAGTGGATGCTCAGAGTCCTCCATTGGATGGAATACAAGGTCTCCAATGAGGAAGTCAGAGAAAGTACTCAGTGAGCTGAAGGGGTCTGAAGCCTCATAGGAGAAACATCACTATGAACTAATCTGTACTCCCAGAGCTCCTTGGAACTATACCACTAAAAGAAAACAAATGGTGGACCTTGTAGCTCTAGCTATATATGTAGCAGAGGATACCCTAGTCGGTCATCAATGGGAGGAGAGGCCCTTGGTCCTTTGAAAGTTCTATGCCCCAGTATAGGGGAATGCCAGGATCTAGAATGGGAGTGGGTGGGTTGGGGAGCAGGGGGAGGCAGGAGAGGATACAGAATTTTCAGAGGGGAAACTAGGAAAGAGAGTAACATTTGAAATGTAAATAAAGAAAATATCTAAAAAAATAATTAAAAAAAATTTAAAAATACAGCTCCTTTAGATATTTTGGGTTTCTATCATTATCATTTGTTTTACTTTTTAGGTAGAGAAATTACTTGGGGGATTGCATTTGTTCCTAGGTGACTTGTAATTGTTCTTAAATACTCTATAGGAACAAAACTGAAATTTTTGTACTTTTATTTTGATTTCATGTGTTCTCTCCTTGAGGGAGGCATGTGTTGCTTACAGGTGTATTTGTTGAGTCAACAGTCATCCTGAGATGGTTTCTGATCTATCCTGATCATGCAGGAAAATAGGAAGGGGAACTAGTCTGGAGACCAAGCCTGCTTGCA
This sequence comes from Mus minutoides, assembly GCA_902729485.2. NCBI lineage: Eukaryota > Metazoa > Chordata > Mammalia > Rodentia > Muridae > Mus > Mus minutoides. The sequence goes on along the minus strand of LR750959.1, from coordinate 128,464 downwards.
GCAAGGTCCTCTAAATCTATGTCCTGTGCTACTCAGATAGGGCTAGTTTACATACCTGTGCCACCCATCCACCCTACTGACACTTTCCCCAGGCTTTTAGGTTGTGTTTTTTGGGAAAACTGCAGACAGCAAATAAACTAAAGCAATCTGCATTGCTGCAATGGACATAAGAGAGAAATGGACACTGGACATTGTTGCAGATAGCTCTGGGGCTATTTGCAATTTGAGGATAATTCCCTTATCTGGTGAGGGGCTGCTAACTAGGAATGAGTCAGCACTCAGGTAAACCTTCTTCCCACTTTAGTTTGTAAAATAAAGTCTAGAGCTGGTGATTGGGATGATAAAGGGAATGTGGATCTGAAAGTTAGGAGAGGGAGAAGGAGGGGAGAGAGAGAGAAAAAAAAGAGGAGGAGGTGGAAGGAAAGCAGAGCAGAAGCAAGTGACCTGGAGAAACCACAAGTTCCAAGGGGTCTCATAGATGGAGAAGATGGTAGTGTAATGGCAGATCTGCCCAATCTAGGAGCACACCTTGCATTCATATTAACTGAGTTGTGTTTTCATTGCTGGGGCATATTTGGGTTGGAGATTTACTGCAACAGAATGTCTCCTTAAGTTCTCAACCATGCTACTGATCTAGATGGTTTGTGTCACTTGGTAATCATCTGGACATCTTAGTAAACACCCCCCCCCCACTCCTGCCCACCCCAAACATAAAACCTTTTCTTTGTTTGTTTGTTTTTTTGGTCTTTCTTCTTTTTTTATGTTTTTTTTTTATTAGATACTTTCTTTATTTACATTTCAAATGCTATCCTGAAAGTTCCCTATATCCTCCTTTTCAACAAGTCAAAAAACCCTACACTCTCATTTAAACATCAAGTAAGTTAAGAACAACAGCTCTACATAAAGGATTTGCAAGTTGACCCCCTTCCAGTAACCTACCCTTGGTAGAAACTATGCCTATTTCTTGTTAACTCAATTACTTGTGTGTGTGTGTGTGTGTGTGTGTGTGTGTGTGTGTGTGTGTGTGTGTGTGTGCGCACGCATGTTAGTACCTGTATTTCTTCTTTTTTTTATTTTTGATATAATATATTTACATTTTTCTCTTCCCTTTTCTCCCTCAAAACCCTCACATAAACCCTTCTTGTCTCCCTTTCCAATTCACTACTTTTTTCATTGCTATTACATGCATATGTGTATATGCATATACACATATATTCTAAATAGAACCTCTCTGTCTATATTATATTACTTTTATGTGTGTTTTCAGGGCTATTTGGCACTGGAAAACTGATTGATGTTCTCTTCCCCTGAGAAGACTACCTCTCTACCCACACTGCATCTAGGTTCTAGGTTTTCGCCTGGATCTGCCATATCTGTGTCACTGCCCTTCTCTCTCCACCATACTCAGACTTTCCAGTCCTTGTTCAGGGTCTAGCCTGGTGAGTATTGCTCATACGCTCACCCCTGTTATATTTTTGCAATTTGAAGATCTAGACTGGATCAGATAAGCAGTGCCCTGGCCTAATATGACTACCCCTGCCATCATGGCCACCAAGGTCTAGGCTTCTGCCAGGACTAGTCCTATGTGCACCTACCCACAGATCCCTTCTGGGTCATTTCCAGTAGCCCCAGTAGATTCGCAGACTTCCCCTGCCTTCTTCCAGTATCTAGTCGGTAAATACTCCTGACCTCTCCATTCATGCCCCTTTTATGAATCAGATTTAGCCTAAGTCCCATAACTAATTCATTCTCTGTCTGGCCTTTCTTGCCTTCACTGAAAGGAAGCTTGGGCCCTGATATTCCCCAACTATTCCCCCAGAGAACTCTCCTCTAATATATTCAACCTTTCACCCAATCTGAGTTGAAGTTGTTTCGATTCTACTGTTAGAATATTATGTATTCCAATGTTTCATAGATCCTTGGATACATTTAGTTTTCTGGGAAAAAAATCTCCATTATTTCCCTTTTTTCTTACTGTAAGCTATAGATAAAGTTTAAGTTTGCTTTTTCTTCTCTTGGATTTTAGTACTTTCAACTCTGTCTTCAGGGGTACCTAATTATTTTTTAAATGAGTAGTTTAATACACAAATGGGAGAGTGTGGAGGATGTGTTTCTTTTCAGAGAAAAGTTGTCCACCTTCTAGAACAGGAAAACAACAACAACAACACCAAGCCCATCTACAGAGCACCCCCAGGTTATCTGAGTGTTCACTTTCAGAGATCTACCTGGCAGCTCAGGCACATACTATGGTCACTCTTCTCTTATGAACCTTGAAATCAAGTTTTGATATTTTCAGTTCCACAATAATGCCAAAGGCCCTGCTCAGTGCTAGTCTGTTACTTTCTATTTGCTCATTTTCAGAAACAGGCTGAATTTAGAAATCTTCAAATACCTAAATCTGAAAGAAAATGTGATGAAAAGGTTAGGCTTACTTTTGTATAAATGACTTTTCTTGCACAGAATGAATTTCCAAATATCGAAGGCTTGATAGCACCAAATTCTATGTTTACTTCCTTAGTTTATGTCCAGTGACACTCCCACATCTTCCAACAGTAGCTCAATAAGACCTCACATATTGTACTTTAGAGTGACAAATATCTTCAAGTGCCATTCTCCTTGAGATTACCTCACTGTGTTTCATTTTCCTACAGCATGTTCGCCCTTTACATGCAGGTTTCAATAGCTAATTCCCATATTATTTAAAGACCCATCTTTCATCTTCTCCTTCTTTTATCCCCCTTCCTCCTCCCTCCCTCCTTCCCTCTTCCCCTCCTTGATCCCTTCCCTCCATCCTTCCCCCTCCCTTTCCTCTGTTACTCGTTCACTTCCATTATTTGGTAATGCAAATAAAAGTTTGCTCTGATACTAGGCACTCCAACATAGCACGAAGTTTAAGTCACCTCTGAGTCTTTAATGGAACTGACAAGAATAGGAAAGAAGCATTTCTTTTTAGTGGGCTTTGAAAGAAGCTGAAAGTGGAGAAAAAAAATCTCATCAGCCATGGAAGAAGCATGGCTCTAAAAATGATCCAAGAAAACAAAGTCAATCCTGTTGAGTTTTGATTATTAATAACATCTATGAGAAACCTATACCTTAATTTGTATCTTCTCCAGATTTTAGTGACAATATTAACTAAACAGTATGCCAACCCCAAGCCTTGAAATAATTTTTACATATAAGGTTTCAGTGATGTAAACCTTAGAATTCTCACATGAGAAAAACAATCCTTAGCCACTAGTTGTTTATAAATAAAACCTGAGAAAACAAAGAGAGCGATCTACCATAAAAGCAGAATGTCCTTTCAAATAAAAGTCTAAATTTAGATCTCCAATTATGTGTATATTTAAAATTATTTTTAAAGAGAGTCAATGAGACTATAACCAATAAAATATAAATGGGTAAATTTATATCCTGGTGATTTTGAAGGAAAAATTTTAAAAATATAGTAAAGCACAAATACATGTGAAGTCACATTCTATTTACTGAAGATAAAACCTCAGGAACCCATGTACCCAGCTGACTAAGTCACAGAATGAGTAGGTTGATGGTAGATTTGGAGAATGGTATGTAGTAGAGAGAAATAGAAATACAGTGGGAAACCATGATTGAATTCTTTGGAGAATTTAATACACGGGTGCATCATGACAAAGGAAGTAAAGAATGGTTTTGAATTTTTCAGCCATAGAAAGAAACATAAGATGAAAAGACAAAGTGAATCCATATTTGTATTGTGGTGTATCAGAAAATATTTTTTAAAAGAGTGTAGTAACCTGATAGAGAAAATTGAATCTTCAAGTTACTTGAGGGTCAGCAAATTTCCTCAAGGCTATAATAAAATAATTTAACAAAAAATATGAGACAATAAAACCCAAAACAGATTAATGATCTGTTTCAATGTATGAATAGGTGAAAAGAGACATGAAATTTAAAAATATGATCATAAATAAGTTTGAAAAATATCTAGGAAAAATGTAAAGAAAGAGAAAAAGAAAATTTGACAGGTTTATCCATTCAATAACAACAACAATGATAAGAAGCTATAGCTTCTCAACTCGGGACAAGGTCATCTCCCCTCGTCCAATTTTATAATAGTACATGTAAATTCCCATCTCTGTAGCAGGCCTTAATTTCAATCAGAAAGAACTTGGTTACTACCATGATAGACATGCAGGCATTCCACCAGTGGATACATCTTACATGAAATTTTGACAGTGTAGTACACAGAATTCGCAGCTGAGCAAGACTATTGATGAGAAGTCTCTAAGTAATTGCTTCTATCCCCACCAAATAGTGCTGCTGACAACTTTGGTCAGAGAAGCTTCTTTTTGCAGTGAGCAAATGACCACAAGGGACTCATCCTCTTCAGAGTACTAAAAAAAGTGACTGAAGAATTGATAGACATAATGAAACATGGATATCATTTGAACAAGGTTCAGAGAATTGTGTACAAGAAACTGTAGAAAGAATGTACCAAGAGGAAGAGAGGTTGGACTACTGAGGGATATTGTCTTCTTGACATAACATGGCAGTTGTATCCTTTTTAACATGGTGTGACTTCACTCTTGAAATCACAGCAGCTATGATTTCTGCACAAGACCTGCAGAATTCTGCGATCATCCACATCATGTCAAGTACTTAAGCAGAGTCTCATGATATCACACTCTACCCTGAAGATCTATGTATAGTTAATAGGAAAGGAAGAGATATTATTCCAAAGTTAAAGCAAAGGTTCCCTGTCTACTCTTTAGTAAATAACCTTTCTTCTAAACTCATTTAAGTGAATGTTATGAAAGAAAAAAATGAGGCAACAGCAATTGCACAAAGACATGAAAGTTAAATCAATGAGAATAGGCAGGAGACAAGACTTCAAAAGAAGGCAAGTAGAGATGGCCCAGCATTAAAGAGCTTTTGTTGGCAACTACAAGAACAGGGTTTTGGATCCCAGCACTTACTTAACAAGCGGTGTGTATGGCACACACTTATAACCCTTTTTTTTTTTTTTTGAGGAAGACAAAGAAAGGAAGATCACTGGAGTTTTCTAGTTTCTAGTATAGACAAGAAAATTTAGGAAGAGACTCTGACTCAAAAGGATAGGTGGAAAGCAAAAGAGATTATCTGAAATATATATATATAAATTGGTATGAAGATATTTACATACATGGATGCAAACCAACCAACCAACAAATAAATGAATCATTAAAAAGAAAAAGTTTTCTTTAAAAATAGTCAAGATATACCATCTTTTGATTTTGATTATCAACAAATTAAACATAAAATACTATTTTCTAAAACTATTAAAATACTTTAAAAAACTTTCTTGTAGTAATTTTGAAAATGTAGACTAAGTTTATAAAATTATACAATGTTTTCAATGCAATCAGAATAAGGGAGCACATTTCAATGCTATCATTATCATTAACAAAACCTCCCAGCTCTCCCTTAGAAAAACTTGATTGTGCTGAGTAATTATAATGCTCTTTCAGGAAAAGTATATGAAAGGTAAACTGAATCTGGCCATGTGTAAATAAACCCAACTTTAAAGCAAAAATATTACTTCGAAAGTCATTATGAAGACTTTGAAAAATCTGTAATACTGGATTTCTTTTCCCTCAGTTCTCTGTAGTAACATACTAAAGAGCAAATGATATCAGAAAACAAAGACATAAAATTACGAAGTTGATGAATAATCAGTTATTTTACAGAAATCTCATTATCAATGTTGAAACCAGAGATAATTTTTATAAAAGAATGCAAATTTTCCTTCAACGCTTTATGATGTTATAAAACAGGTCCTTATAATCTAGTTATTAGTTAAGATTCATAGCAGAAGTTTGGTTGAATTCAGCAGATTACCAGGTTGTGTCAACAGGCAGGCTCAGAGAATAGCCACATAGAACTGTGTCACTAATATTACTGTTGAGCAATTCAGGCTCTTAACACAACTGCCATTTTTTCCCTGCATCTTACTCTCATATAACAACATTCCTGTTCCACTGTCATTTCTGCACTGAAAAATGTGATTTTGCAGACACTGCAACTGCCTTCATAGAACATCCCGGTGTCCCACACAGCCAGTACTTGCATGTTTGCTGCTCGGTAACTCATCATTTTAAGAAAGAACTTGTCTTTTGTGCAATCTAGTTCACATGCCGTGAGGTTTGTAGAAGTAAGTTATTAGTGTGTTATTTATATTTTGCCTGCATTTATGTGCACCGTGCATGCATTGCCCACAGAGACTTAAGATGGCATTCGATCCCCTGGAACTGGAGTCACACATGGTTGTGAGCTACTCTGAGGGTGCTGGGGAATTCCCTACACAGTTCTTCTGGAAGAACAGCCAGTGCTTTTAACCACTGATCGATCTCTACAGCCTGAAGACATTAATGCATCACACATTTAGCTTTCATTTTTAGGGGCAGTTTTTGCTTCCCACTAAGATTACTAATAGGTCCTTCAGGTGTCATTTGGCCAAAAAAATGCTACCCATTAGTGGATAAAAGTGGTAAGACTTGCTAAGATGATAACTGAAGGATTAGGCAGTAAATTTCATACTTGTAACAGGTATGAAATAAACATACCTAAGTAGTAGACCCCCTAAGGAAAGATGGATTGATTTTGGCCAGTGGTTTCAAAAGTGCCAGCTTGTGCTTGCCTGCCTCTGAGGTTGCTGTAATGGTGAGATAGAGACCCTTGATGGCTTGCAAAAGTACTTCTTGAGAGCTAGGAAAGGGCGGGCAGAGGAGAAGGAGCTGGGGACAAGACTCAGTGAATGATCCCAAAGACCTAATTACCCAACTAATGCCATCTTCACTGCTCAGCCTTCTCAATGGTATTTTGGAATGTATTGATATGTTGATAAAGGTATATTCCTCCAAGGGCAGCCACCTCTCTACAGTGCTTAAATAAGGAAAACAGCCTCAGAATCAAACATGTGTGGGGCACTGCATGCTTCAGCCAGAAGGATAGCTCAATTAAAAAAAGCAAAAACAAACAAACAAAAACTTTCTTTTCACAAATGTTATTATTGTCTACATAGAAAATCTTTAGAAAATTTATAGCCAATTTCTTGAATTAATAGAATTTAAAAGCTTGATTGAAACAAATCATTATAATAAAATAATCAATGTTTTTCTACACACAACCAAAGGACATTAAAATTGACTCTTCATAAATGCACCATTTAAAATAGCCACAAAAGCAAATAAACACATGCAAATAAATTTAGTAAAATTTATTATGCTGTTAAAATTATTTGAAAGATAATGTTACTTTTGGACCTAACAGAAGATTGCAAAAAGGAATCAAATTCTACTCCTGTTTAGGTAGAATAAATATTGTAAAGACAACAGTTCTCAAGTAATGCAATATATCCAATATAATTCTATGAAAATATGTAATGGTTATTTTTCAAAAATCTAAAGCCTGCAAATTATGTCTAAGACCTTCAAAAGAAGAAGTAAATCAAAGAAGAAGAAATGGCAAAAGTGAATTCAATTGTTATGTGATAAGATCTAGAGTTACACTTATTCTCATTTAATATGCATACCAGGCAAAAGTATTAAGATGAGAGTTGATGCAGGCTTCTGTGACCCCTTCAGATTAAAATATGTTCTTTCATATTCCTAGTTTGCTGTTGTTTTAATCATAAAAAGGATGATGAATTTTATCAAAATGTTGGGTGTCTGTTGAGATAATTGCAAGCTTTATATTGCTTTCCTTTGTTAGTATGGTGAATAAGCTTCATGTCATTAACCTTTCTTCTCTTCCTTTGATAAACTCTGCCTTGCTGTGATTTTAAAAATAATTGATAAATATAGCTTAGTAATTTTATTATAAGATTTTTGCTTCTAGCTAGAAAGTTAAAAGAACTTGGTTACATTCTCCTTTAAAGTGCTTTGAAGAGTTCATGTGGGGCTTTCTCCCATCGTTCCTCAGGAACATTGCTTACTGTGTGCAGACCACTGAATCCTTGAGGATCCCTGGAATGTACCTGGAAAACCTACAGATTTGTTTTCGTGCTTGTCTGCCTGTATTTTAAGATGGCAATTTAAGTCCTTTAGTTCTTTTAGTGTTGTAAGACTCTGATGAGACTTAGCTACCAAGAACCTTCTGAGTGATACACACTGAGCCAGAGATAGATGCAAAAGCAAGAGATATTTGTTGTTCCAACTTGCTGGGGTCATCCTGCTTCTGAAGGAGAGGTGGCAACCCAGAGCAGCTGGATCAGCCAGTTTTTAAAAAGCTTTCAGGGGTAGAATAAAGAAACAGCAAGTAGGCAAAATATGATTGGTGGAACAGTGTGACTTTTTAAATTGATTGGTCCTTAGGGAATGAGGTAGTAAGGACTTCCCGTGTCTGTAGGTGGCCAATGGTTGGTCTGCCCTGTGGGTTTTCCTGAGGGATATAATCCAGGAAGGGAGAGGTCTTTATGCTCTGGGGTCTGATTGATTTTTCCAAATTCCCTGAGCTGTCTGTCTGTCTGTCTGTCTATCTATCTATCTATCTATCTATCTATCTATCTATCTATCTATCTATCTAGAATTGCCTATAGGCTCTGTTCTATCCAGACCAACAATGACTGACTACTAAGCAAAAGTCCAAGAATCCAGTAGTTATTAAGTGCATGAGGCTGAATGTCTCAGCTGCTCTTTTGTACATTCCAGAATCCTGAAGTAGTCTGGAGTGCCAGTTCTAAACATTCTGAAATGTTTCATGGTCTTGTCAGACAGTGTGAGGGAGCAAAAGAGGGAAACTTCCTTTTTCCAAATCTTTTATTTTGGCTGACACCAGAAGATATGGCCCAAATTAAAGGTGGACCTCTCTATTTCAAATGATTTAATTTAAAAAAATAATCCCTCCTATGTGTAGCCATCTGATTTGGGTTCAGATCATTCCAGGTGTAGTCAAGTCGATAGCCAGGAATAGCCACCACTCAGATGTAATTTCCACCATCCAACATCTTGAGAGTTTACTACCTGTGCAGCCATCTAGAGCCTTTCTAGTCAAAGTCCACTTTTTTCATACAATCCACTGATTTACTGAGCTGTGTGAAAGCAGTTGATATTTAGCCTTTGTTCCTGGCTAGATACTAGAACAGACACTTGCATAGTGAACAAGCTTTCCTATGATCACTGTGTCTATATGTGATTTCAAAAAAGTTCTCAATTGTTACTGCTACTTTAAGAAAAAGTCAATTCCTAGTGCCACCCCAACCCAGCAGCAAAAAGAGACTCCCACCAGTCAGATAGTCCAGATATTTTCTGAAATGTTTCTGGCAGAGAGAAGCACAGTTCTTTGAGGATCTAGATAACTGAAACACAGACTGACTTGAGAGATTTTAAAACTCAAAATAAAACCAGCTCAAATGTCAATGCAATCTTTAGTACACATTTATGGTATGAATGTGAAAAATCTCCCATAGGGTCAAGGGTTGCAATACCTGATTCTAGTTGGTGACCTTGAGTTGAACCTCATAGAAAGGTGTAGGTGACTGTAGACCAGTCTAGTAGGTTATATATAGCCCTGTCCATGTCTGTTTGGAGCTCTCTCTGCCTTCAGACAGGATACAAGGCAGCCAGCTATTTCTACCTATTTGCACACCTATCACCACACTTCTTCAATACCCTCAGAGCTGAGCCAACCATACCCTGCTATGCTTGATTCTGTCAGGTAATCTATCAGAGTCATGAGAGAAACTCTAGCAAGCACTAAGCCCCTACAACTCTGAGCAGTTGTCTCTCTCAGTGTCATGGCACAGCACAGGATATTTTCCTGTATCAATTCAGGTCATTTCTTTCTTTCAGTTAAATATTTAGTTTCTGGGCAGCAGAATGCACAGAGTTTGAGGCAGCATTTTTTTTTTTTAAGTCATGGCTACAGTCCACAAAGGAAGGTAGAACCAAACCAAATCAACAAACAGAAAAGGTCACAGACAAGTCCACAAAAGCCTGATATTAATTTGTGTCCCTAGAAATGAAGTTATGTAGTGGCAAATTTGACTTTTCTAGCAAGAATGCATGACAAAAGGCCACAACAGCACCAAGTAGAAAACTCCTCTGATTGTTGAAGTCCAAGGACAGTAAGCTGGTAGGAGAGTTGATAAGAAGGCTTAACAAATAATTTCCCAGAGAAAAGAATGTATATCTCTCAAAATGTAGTCTTCACAGTAGATGAATGACATTTCAGACTTGTTTTAGTCTCTTCTCCCTTCCTCAGGTGCCTGGTGTGATGTAACAGATAGCTCAGTTGGGAATAGAAGGATAGACAATGCATAAGGCAGGGAAGGAGGAGAGAGAGAGAAAGGAGTGCAGAGCTTCTTTTACTCACTCCTTGTTACATGTTCAGTAAGTGGTAGAAAAGATTTAGTTCCAAAATATTTGTAGAATTTTGCTTAGTTTAGTGGTTAGATAGTTTTGATGACTAAACTGTGATTAAGTTATAATTATAGCATAGCCTCTTTGTTGCATAAGTTTAATGAAGAAACTTTTGAGGTGATAGCAAGTTTCTTATATATTTTCCCTAAGAGCATGAAAGATACCTTTCCCACCAAATACATTTTTAAAAGCTGATGAGAGACAGACAGACAGACAGACAAACAGACAGACATAGAGACATAGATAGATCTATTCTACATGGACTTTTTCTTGTTTAATACATCTTTAATGAGAAAATTCTACATTTATGAGAATGTGACTCAGATCTCTTCACCTACAGATGGATGTTAACACATCAGTAGAAAGGACTAGTAGGAAAATAGTCCTTTTTTACATTCTAAGCATTCATTGGTAGATCTCTTTGTCCCAGTTAATGGAGTAGTGTTGCATTAATGGTTTTTTTTTTCATTGCTATGACAAAATATCCAATAAAAGCCACCTAAGGAAAGAAGGGTTTACTTTGTCTCACAGTTTAAAAGGGACACTGTCTCTAATGTCAGGACAGCATGTAGAGGGAGATTAAGGTGGCTGGACACATCACAACTAAGTCAGGAATAAAATAAACAATGGATGCTGTTCACCTGTTTTCTATTCAAACCTGCCCTTCTTTTTGGACAAAACTTAATTCAATTGAAATATGTCTTGTATGGTACTTAATATTTCAGGTTAAAAATAGTTTCTTGATTTTTAGGTTATTTAAAATTGGGATTGGTATCAAATGTGTATGTATGTATGCATGTATGTATGTATGTATGTATGTATGTATGTATGTATTTATATATATATATATATATATGTTATTAGATATATAAGTGCTATATACTGAGACCATTAGTGTTGGTTGTTCATACACATTGACGGCTGACAGGTGGGATTGCATGATAACTTAGGGAGCTTATCTAAGGGGAAAAGACTAATTACTCCTCTTTCAGTAAGTTGGAATTGACTGTAGCTCTTCATCTGGGGCAGGGTACCATGAATCTCTCCACCTTCTTTTCCTCTATGTTCTATGTCAGAGTGTGTAATAGATGTACAGACTGGAGCTGGACACATCACAATAAGTTGTTCTTTGTATTTTGACCAGTTGCGGCTTTCTGTAATGATCTCTGTTCTGTGAAAAGAAGCCTGCTTTTTTTATTTTTAAATTAGTTTAACTTTTGTTTTTCATATAATATACATTGGTCATATTCTTTCTACTTCTGGAAGTCCTCTGTATCCTTCCAACAAATTTTTCCTTCTTTCTTTCAGTCTCTTTCACAAAATCAATCAATGGGTAAAAAAAATAAAAATATGAATAAAAATTAAAGGAAGAAAATAATAATACCGCCCCCACAAAGAAAAGCAATGACAGGAACAGAACACACAGAAGATAACTCTGTTTTTGTGTTGGCCTACTCCACATGGACAAGGGCCTGCCCTGGGGTATGGTTTATATGCCCAGTACCATTTCACTGAGGAAAGCTGATGAGTTCTCCATCAGCATGTATCAACTGACAAGAGCTTCTTGGCTAGGGTTAGATTTTGTGCTCACTTCCCCTTCTTCTGCTTAGACTTTTTCTGTCCTGAACTTGTACAGGTCTTCTGTGTGCTGTTATAGTCTCTGTAAATTCATATATGCATCAGCCCTTTTGTAAAGGAAGATCATGTTTCCTAAGAGTCACACCCAACCATCAACTCCGGTTCTTATAACTTTTCTGCTTCTCTTCTGAATATGTCCCTGAGCTTCAAGGGGATATGTGTGATAAAGTCATCACATTCAAGGTTGAGTGCTCCAAGGTTTCTCACCCTGTTTGAAAGAAGTTATCAACCTGTGGGTCACCACCAGATTGAGGGCTGAAGGTCCCTTTCACAGGGGTAGCATATCAGATATCCTGCATATCAAATATTTATATTATATTTATATTCTTGATTATTTATATTCATAACAGTGGTAACAACAAAATAATCCTATGGTTGAAGTTCACCACAACATGAAGAACAGTGTAGGACTGTAGCATCAGGAAGGATGAGGATCACCATATTGAACCAATCTTATCTACTGTAAGAAGTTTCTTTCTGATGATTGTTGAGAGATGTACTGATTTATGGGTATAGTATGTCATTTTGTCACTGTGCTCATATAGTAGAATAGTTGCGGGAGATTTACCTTTAAGGGCCATGACCTATTTGGTCTTAGTTTTGTTTTTGTTTTTTCTTTTGTTTTGTTTTTAACTTTATAACGTTGTCAGTTATGGGTGTCTTCTCTTAGAGTATGTCTAATTCCAATAAGAAATAGTTGGTTACTCTCATAGCATCTGTGATACTATTTCATGAGCATTTCTTGCATGCAGAATTCTATTTTAGGTCACAGGACTTTTAGCTGAGTAATATTTTGACTATCTTCTCCTTTGATAGAGTATATAGAAGCCTTCTTACATCATTTAATTTTTTACTTCTTATGTCTTTAAAAATGATCCAATGAGATTCCTCAGAGTATAATTAAAGAGCTCTTTATAGGAAAGTGGGTTATATCACTGAAGAAAATGCCTAACTCTTGCCCAGAAATCATTAAAAATTAAGTATAGATATAACTTCTTTTTTTCTCCCAGGCCACTCAAGTTCACACAGGACTTTTCTGCCTCAATGAAGCATATGTGAAAACAATTTTACAGATATATTCAGTGGTGGGTTTTCTGGGTAATTATAATCTAATCAAGTTGACAATGAAGATTAACCATCACCAAGGAAAAGGACAGAAAAATGAAATAACATTAATAGTTTTTATTATATCCTTTCAAACATGGTCCACTGATTATATATATATATATATATATATATATATATATATATATATATATATATATATATATATGCTCTGTGTTTATTTTGAATGTCCATGGAGACTCTGAGTATGAATTATTGAGTATATAGAGATCCTTCAGAAATGGGTCTGAAAGGAGGTAGCTATTATGAGAGAATCTTTAGAAACTAAGTCTCCAATGTCTCCTTTCTTCATAGGAATGTTCTTTTGTGGTTAACAAAAAAAAGCATCCAGAATAGAACTGGATAATTGTGGTTCCTAATATGAAAAATACATTTGCAATGTAGCATTATATTGCATACTAAGTGTTTGGTTTTTAGTACGCCTTGGATTTTTCTTTTAAGTATCATCTGAAATATAGGAACAGGGCAGTATTTTTTAACTGCCAGGAATGAGCAGGACTATAAACTGAAGAGCTCTGACCCATGGCCAAAATCCAAAGTGAGCAGAGTCTTTCAAGTTTAGCAGAATGCATCCCAGTAATTTGGTAACACATTAAAAGCAGTTGGGAGAAAAAAAAGAAGAAGTCACAGAAATTCTTCTCAACCAAACATTTCCTACATAGATCCATAACATGGAGAAATTGATTCCAAAAACCTTGTCAATAAACACTACAGCAGCTTTGCATCTGAAATACATAGATTTTGGTTAGGGGGCGTTCAAGCACAGCTAGAATCATGTGCTTATGACCTAAAGTCAATTGTTAATTCTCAACCTTAACCTTTCAGTACCAGGTAACATGGAACTAAAATCTGTGTTTCAGTTTCATTCTATGAAGATAATAAAAGTATTATCTTTATGTTCTCAAAACTGATACATGATAGATTTTCCTATATTTAAGTAAGGTAATTATTTCCCATTCTGTGTCAATTACAGTGCTCTGCCTTATCTATAAAGTTTGAAGGGAAAAACTACTTTGTATGCCATTTACACTTTGGGTGAACAGGTTTAAACTGCAGAAGTGATTGCTTGGAAAAATGCAGAGGTGGGTCCCAAGAGCTCTTGATTAACTTCTGTATCAAGTCATTTTTTCAAAGTCAGCTATATTATTGCTGCCAAATTTCAAGGTGACCACCTGTCAAGCGCTTCTAGGGAGACGAAAGCAAAATGCCTGTCTTATTTTTATACTTATTTTTATCAGCATTTCTAATTTACCAGAGGGTATTTTAAGCTAAAAATTTAATGGGAAGGTAATAGTTAGCAATGAGTAAATAATATGAGTTCCCAGTTGATGTAAGTTTCATGTTACTTTTGCATGAAGATAAGAGCTAGCATGGAGTCTGGACTTGTGCAGGAGAGATAGACATGAATAACGAAGCTTGTGCTGTTTTCTGGGCAGTCTCAGTTACTTCTTTTCTCAGGAAGAGCATGGTACTTTTCACTGAGCCGAGATATAATTAAGCTGTACAGAGGAAGCATCCAAGCTACAATGCTTTACAAATGATCACGTTATTGTGAGCTTTGCTCAGGGCTTTACCAGCTGAAATGATTCCTTTATTATAACCATATGTCTCTTAATACATTTGAGCTAAATGTAAAACAATTATAGATATTTGAAAGACTGGGCAGAGCAATTAAAAACAAATACGATTGCTCTTGTTCATTGGTTTTAAAATAAATGAAGAAATGAAAATGATGAAAATAAATGTTCTTCGGGTAATGAATACAGGGTCTGATAGAGCCATCATATTTGGCCTCTCACCTTCCTAGATTTCCTGTGTTGACTAACCACACAGGAGGGCTGGATACAGAACAAATGAGAACACAGGTGGTGCTGTACAGTTTCAAAGGGACTCCCCTGGTATCCAGCATTTATCTCATGCATATTTCAATCAAAGAGGTGGGAAAGGATTGTTGGCACAGTGGAGCTGCAGAGTAGATTATATAGGGCGAAATGTACCTACTGCAAGATTTAGAGTATTGGTAAAGTGTGAGGTCAAAGGGGAAATCTAGGGTTATTCTTTCATAGCCTTTGCAAGAGAGGAAGGAGGCGTTGTCTTTTAGAAATTTGTTGTTTTTCCTTTTGTCTTAGATCTTATTTTACAGGGCTACAACTTCTAATAGAAGTCTAGATAAAAAGGCATGCAAGAAGGGAATTCTTCAAGAATTTCTCACACCTTCATTGTCAGATTATGACTGTTGAAACAGCAACCTCATGGTGGACAAAGCAAATAGCATATATTGGCCTCTCCATCTTATAAGCAAGTCTAGTTAATTTTATGTATATATGTCTATATATAATAATATGGTTTATTAGTAAAATTACCTATGATTGAATATACGTACATGTGGCGTCCCTTCCCCCATCAGCATAGCTGATGTTGTGACCAGCCTTGAGGGGCCGCCAGCATGGCATCTGTTGTCTTGTTAATTAGGCTAAGCAATAGCCCAGTACCCTGAGGTCTGGTTCCGAGTGTCTCCCAGGACACCCCCGCCCCCCAGCTCACTGGCAGCTCCGCCCAGCACACTAGGGATTTCCCACAATGCTTCAGGCTTCCCGCCAAACGCCAGACACCTGCGCAGAACCACTGGGGGCGGGGCCTTCCCCCCACCCCACTTCCCCCCATCCCTCCCCCAGTGCTTGTTATTCATTAAACAGTTGCCTTGAACAGCAACCCCCAGTCTTGGCTACTTTCTTTCCCCTCCCCCAATCAGCTCTGGACTATTCCCTCCAGGAAACACCAGTCTGTGAATGTAGGGATTTACCTTGGGTGGTGGGCCCCCACACGTACATACACACATATTTGGATATTCAATCTAGATACAATTAATAAAGTGTGTATATATGCGTGTGTACATGCACATGTGTATTTAAGCTAATACAGGACTAAAACAGGCCCTGCCACTATAGAACTCTGTCTGGGTCTCTGCTCCCTGCTATTGGATTTTCTTCCCCCCCAAGCTTGGACTGCCTGGTTGAGTCTCACTAGAAAAGGATGTGCCTAGTACTGCTGGGACTAGGTGCCCCAGGTGGGGTGGTACCTAAAGTAGACTCATCTTCTCTGAGAAAGGGAGGGGCACTGAGCAGAGGGATTGATGAGAGTGGGACCCAAAAGAGAGGACAGGGTGAGACTGTGTGATCCAGATTAAAAAAGCAAAAATTAAAAAAAAAATTCTGACCTTCAAATTCCTACTGTCTCTTATCAACTAGTGTAGTGTACCTGGGAGCACAGGCTAAAATTATACATCATCTTTAGAAATTCATTATCTTCCTATAAATGGAGAGACTAAAGCTGCCGACCTCTTACTTACATCTCACAATATGCTCCTGACAGCTTCATTAGCAAAGTGTAAACCCAGGAAAAGAAAATCTTGCTAGGAAAAGGTCAGTGTATGTCAGAAATGGTAACATGTGGACTCTAGAGGAAAGCTACAGATTGGAAAGTACTTCAGGAAGGCACAGGGCTCTGTGGCTGCTTCAGTATATTTAAACTTTTGCAAATCTTTTTAATAATGAATAATGTTGAAACTTCTGAAAAGTGATGGATTCATGAAATCTTCTGAGTGATGGCTCTACTTTTAAAGTGGTTCTTTTTTCTTATAAATTAACTTATTTATCTCTTAGTAGCTTTAAAAAATATAACTGTTTTAATTTATACAAAATCAATATTGTTTTGGGAAAGGGTAATCATTCCTACCCAAATTTGCCTTGAGAAGTGAAGGATCTTGACAGGAAAGGAATAGTTTTTTAGATCATTTAAAAAGGATCTTATATAACTATTTACTTATTTATTGATGTTGTTGTGACTGTATGCCACATGTGTGAGAATGTTCATGGAGGCCATAAACTGATGTCACATCCCTTTGAGCTGGAGTTGCACATGGTTAGGAGTCACTCAATGTAAGTGACAGGAACTAATTTTTGGTGCCATAGAAGAACAGCAAGCACTCTGAACCCACAATCAATATGGCCATCTATGACTTTGTTACTCCTAAGAAGTACTATAAACTACCTTTATAAAATCATTGGTTCAATTTGCTATCAAAACCAATGTAAAGAATAGTTTCAAGAAGTGCTGTATGGATACAGTCATTTATGTTTGCATTCTGGCAAGGACAAAATATGCTTCTCTGCAGGAGACCAGTTACTGATGGTCTTCTCTTAGAGTGCATGTGGTATTCAGAATCATCTAATAGTCTCACTTTCATGAAGGATGCTCTAGTGAGAACACAGAATTTTAGATATTGATAATCTTCAAGCATTCTGAGTAGCTAGCCTCTGTCATTAGTCAGCATTCCGTAAATTGATTAGAAAGTATATGTCATATTCTATTAGAACCACAACAGTTTTCACAATATTTGTTTGGCTTGCTAGTTAACATAAAGGTTAGAGATTTGACTTAAAAGGCGGGGCAGCTATTATTGTTTCCTTACAGATAAACACACATAGGTATTAAGAAGTAGAAAAGAATTTTTCAAATTCAAGAAGGAAAGAGATGAGACTGAAACAAAGACTATGTGACGTCTAGTTCAATGCTGCCTGGCATTACAGAGTTAGAGGGCAAATAAATGTATATGTTTACAACAGACTTGACAAATCCTTAGATGTCAGATCCACAGCAGATTATTAAAGGTCATCAGGTGTTCTTAATATACATCTCCTGCTTCTTCAGGCTAATGTCATGGTGGGTAACCATGCAAGCCTCTATAAAACCCTTTGCTGTCACTGCTGGAGACAGAATCCTGGACTCCAGGCCCATTGGCCTGTCCCAGTAAGACATTTCTCAAGTCCTTATCTGTTGGATACAGAAGCATATTACTACGGAGTGTGAAGGGGAAGTCGACTTTAATCTTAATTGACTGCAGAACACTATTTATTAAATGATCTCTCTCTGTAAAATACCACCACCATAGAAGTCAGGAATCCTAGGGCAGAGCAAAGGTTATTAGAAAAGTCATGCTTGCAATGACTATGACTTCTGTCACGGTGAATTTGCCATCAACACACAGATGTAATTCTAAACAGAACATAGCAGACTACAGAAGGTGTGGTCCACTGCCGTTCCATCTCTGCTCAATTTGCATGCCAAGCTAGGACAAGGTTTTATCTCAGAACTAGTTGAGGATTTTTGTTGTTATTGTTGATTTCTTTCCTTGATGCTATAATACACCTACATTTTTTTTCCTCTCAAATTAATCTGTTTTTAAAAACAGCTCAATGGATATTATTGAAATAGCACCTGTGGTTTTTTTCTGCAATACAAGTTTGGTTAGTCAACGTTTAATTTTTCCAGGACTGTATAATAACTAAGCCAGTGTCTAACACTATCTAAGAAATTATCCATTTGTACTAAAAGAAAGCATGGGTATCAAATCTCCCTTCTCTCTTAGTATGAGGTAACACAGTCAAGTTTCAATAGCAATATATTTTGATAAGTATATACACTCAAATATTCTAAATCTACACTGATATTAACATGTTACTTAATATAATAAAAGAAATTAGTCACATAAAATATATAGCTCCTAAGTATTAGATAGGTAATTCAGGAAGTATAAATACACTCACTACTAAATGATTCCACATGAAGATAACCAAGACTCAGGTGTCATTTTGCCCATTATGAAAAAACGGATATGAATAAACTGTGTGAAAGAAACTAAAACATGTATGGAACATGCCAGGAGTGAATTGCAAACATTTTCTACCACACCCAGGAAAGTTTGCAATGGATTCTCTTCTTCTCTTCTCTTCTCTTCTCTCCTCTCCTCTCCTCTCCTCTCCTCTCCTCTCCTCTCCTCTCCGCTCTCCTTCCTTCTTTCCTTCCTTCCTTCCTTCCTTCCTTCCTTCCTTCCTTCCTTCCTTCCTTAATTTAACCTTTATTTTGTTACTTATTCACTTTGCATGGTGTTTACTGCCCCTCTCCCAGTTACCCCTTTCCATAATCTTTCCCCCCTCCCCAGACACCTTTCTTTTCTTCTCTGGCACTCAAGTCTCTGAGTTCTCTCCCACTGAGGTCACACAAAGCTGCCTTGACAGACAACTTTTGAAATAGTCCCCATTTTAGTTGTTTGCTACCTACATGTAGACCAAGCTGCACATGTGCTACATATGTGCGGAAAGGTCCAGCTGCTGTATGCTCTTTGACTGGTGGTTTAGATTGTGAGAGCCCCAAGGATCCAGGTTAGTCTTCCTGTTGAAGTTTCTTCCCCTTCCAGAGCCCTCGATTCTTTCTCCTTCTCTTCTGTAAGAGTCCTCAAGCTCCATGATCTGTTTGTCTGTTGATCTCTACATCCCTCTGAGTCAGCTGCTGGAGTAGAGCCTCTCAGAGGACAAGTGATCAAATGGACAAACCCCATAGCTTTTATCTAAAGGACACTGTGACTTCAGCAAAAGAAATTTACTCCCACCTCTAGAAGGCTGAAAACAGTATCTTGTGTTCTTTTGAGATTCTCTTAGGCAACCCTGGTTAACAACTGAAAAGACAGTTTCTTATGCCTGGTGTTTCAATTTTTTTGTTTGTTTGTTTAATAGCTTTTTTTTTTCTGGTGTTTCAATTTTTATTAGAATATCTCTGTCTCTTGGTGGGGAGCATTGTCACCTCAGATTGGAAATTATATTTTAACCATCCATTTATATTTATACACTACCTTATATGTATTTTAGTTGATTTTAGGTAGATAGTTAATAGTATGATTCTTCATGAGATTTTCAGCCATCCATGCTATTATTTTACCCCTCTCCATATGAATTTATATTTCTGCTTCCATAGTTAAGAGCTCCCCATATTTTTTCTCATTTTTTCAATAGAGTCACTTGTATCATGTTATTCACACCTCACCGGTAGCTTTTTTTTTTACTTTTCTGGCTTCTGCAGTTACTATAGGATATGGACTCACATCTGAAGATTTGGAGCTAGGAACCTCAGATGAAAGACAACATATGATGTTTGTCTTTCTGGGTTTGAGCTACCTCATCAAATATGATCCTTTCTAGTTCTATCAATTCCCTGGAAATATGGTTTTGTTTTGCTTTACTGATAAATAGAATTCCACAGTGTATATGCACTACATTTTTTGTTATCCATTCATCAGCTGAAGGACAAAAGGAACTGATCTGAAAGCCTTCTCCTTGAGGGCTATCTTTAATAGCACCAGAATGTGCCATGAAAGCTTCCAAAGGAGGGAAGCAAACAATGCTGTGGCACCTATGGATCCCATTAATGACCAGCATAGAATGATAACCCCAAGAGTGTATACATAATTTGGTGTGTGAAACTGTCTTTTCTTTTCCAGATATAGTTGTCATCTTGGAGGCTTACTGTTTTGCTTGGCCTTGTACTAACTTTGGCAATTTGTTCTAATCTTCTGGCTCCTTCTCATCATTTGCTCATTCTGTCTCAAATTCTGTCTAGTTTGTTGTCTCTGCAACCTGTCTTTGAAAAAACTGTCTTGGTAAAATTCACACACACACACACACACACACACACACACACACACACACACAACATCTCCTTTTCTCCCCCTGTGATAACCTCTTTCCTGTTTGTTCTCATTAGAGTTGGGGATATTTTATCTCTGACTCATTCTGTCATTTTATCTGCCCCTCAATTAGATGTCATTGTTTGGGATCAAAGGGGTGGACTAAGGGTATGTCTGTTTCCTAGCCAGAGGAATTAAAGATGAATGGCATGTATGCATTGCAATCAGAGCATATCTTTGGATGTGATCTCTTGCCATAGCAGCCATGTTGCTGGATTAAAATTCCACTGGTAACCAACAGCTCTCTATTTGGCCCTAAGACCCTCTGAACAAGAGAGGAATCATACTTTGTTCTGGAGGCAACTACCCAGAGATAGTGAACTGATGGACTTACAAGGGAACCTATAACCTCTACTTTACTGAAGTTGCATAATCCCTAACTACATTCCTAATATTCATCCTTATACACACAGATAAGCTTAATGATGACCTCTCTTGAAGGAAACTTCCCTTTGCAAAAGACAGACAAATAATCAGACTACAGACCTGTGGAGTCAGTCTAGTCCCAACAGATACATATATAAAACTACACCAGGACCCAAGGCTTAGAGAACATTGTGAAAGAGGGGTCAGAGAGATGGTACAAGCCAGAAGAACAGGGAGTTTTCTGTGAGATTTTGTGTTGTAGTGATGTCAGATGCTACATCTATCAAGCCTTACCAACATGACTCCCTAAACATGAGCTAAGCAAGTACAATCCCAGAGAAATAATTAGAGGCAATTAAGAAATGCTCAGAGATGGAGCAATAGTCTTCTTAGGGAAGAGCATACCACTTGGTGATCCAAAACCAAATGGTGAAATGACATTTGTAATGATTTTTTTCACTTGGTCATAAGGATGATACAGTAGAACTCCATGTAAATAAGGTCATTGAATTAGGTGAGGGTGCCATCTGTGGCAATAAGGAAAGATTCGGAGGAACAGGTCCTACGAAACCATCTCAACAGCCTAGATTCACTAACAATTTAGGAAAATATGTGTGTAGATCTCAGAATGGCCCAGGTGGATCCCCTATCTTTGATAGTGTTTTTTTGATCATGCATGCTTTTCAGGACTCAGTCAAATGTGTTATAGAGAGCTTTCATGTGCAGGGGCCCTAAGAAGGAATGCAGTCTTAAAATCCAGACTTTTACTTATCAACTTAGAGATAACTGTTCACCTCTGTAGCTCATATTCAGCTAATAATTCATTCTTTTGAAGGCCTATTTATAAATAGTTTTGTAACATTTAATTGTCTCAAAAATACGATTCACATTTTGATTTCCATTTAATGAACAAAAAAACCCTCAAAATAAAAATAGTTCAATGAAGAAAGCATATTACTCAAAATCATTGAGTAAAAATTTAGATTAGTAGTTCTGCTATCAAAATGTAATATTAAGTATGTAAATATATATCCATATATATATATAATATATGGCAATACATGAATTATATATTCATATATGTTCATATAATATATGAATATGCATCCCTATAAATCAAAACTGTTTATTTAACAGTTAGCTTTAAATTTTTTAATCTAGTTTCAAGAGAAATTATTCATATGGAAGTGTGGTGTGGCCTCCAGAAGAGAGAGAAATTAAATAAAAATCTCAAAGCAAACCATAGAACATTCCCTATGTTCTAACAATCAGTTATTAGAGACATAATAAAACCACTTGGTTATTATTATTATTATTATTTGACTCTCATAACTACATCATATGATCCTGTTGCTAAAGACACTGTTGACTTGCAGGACAAAAAAAAATGTCAAATTGGACTCACTAAGAAACATCCTGCTGGCTAATATATGTATAGCATATACTCCATCTTCAATATTTTGTTTTTCCTTAAGTCTGAGTAAGATTTAGATGACTTTATCTCAACAACAACAAAAAAAGTAAGCATCTGCCTAAAAGCTGAACTATGTGCTTTCTAATCTGTGCTGTCACAGAGCTTAAGGTGAAGTGAACTACTCATTTGGATTTATAATACTTACCTAGTTAAAGAGTTTTGTGTAGGTATGTAAGTGATGGCATATGAAGAGTTAACTATGCCCAACTTTTAGGATTCCTGGGAATAAAACAAAATCCAACAGCAGCATGCAGTTTTTAAAATGAACTTTTATATTCCTTGCCATTGGAACATTCATCTTACCACTGGAGCAGGTGGATCTGAGATCACTTGGAACAAAATCATTTTCTCTAGCAATAGTATTCTTTAACACTGGAGATGGTAGGAGATGCTGCAGGCTAGACTGACACTCTGGAAATAGGCATAGTATTGGGGTTTATGTCCTATGCCATGATGAAAATAACTGACAACGAAACTGTGGAGTGTGGTTTTAGGATTATCTGGAGATGGCAAGTGATGTGATGAGTTCTAAGAATACTGTGGTGGACAGAGCACAAGTATATGAACACATTCATATCAGCAAAGCAAAGACTCACATAAGCCACTTTCATAAAATTTAGGTATTTATACAAGTCCCTAGCAGAATCAGCCCCTTTCTGCACTAAACACATTTATGCCAGATACACTCCTTTCATTTTCACAACCCAGTAGAAATGAAACCGTGTATCCTCATTAGGGGCATGCATTTCTTGAGAAGTGAATTCCCTTGTGTCTACTCTTTTTACTCATAGTGTTGGTATTTACGGACATGTTTTTCTACTTTAGAATTAGGCAAACAAACTTACAGTGATTTTTAAATGCACCAGTGGAGATCAGAAGGGAGATATCAGAATATAGAGTACTTTGGGACAAATGTGGAGTAATTGAAATGACAATGAAGTTGTACTAGAAGTAAAGGAAGCAGCCAACTTTGCAAAATGAAGGTTTTCATGGGAAAGTGAATGAAGATTGATACTCAAGGTTTTTTTTTTTGTTTTTTTGGTTTTTTTGGACTGAAAATAATTTTTCATACAGTATATTCTGATCAAGCTTTCCTCTTTCCCCCAACTTCCCAGATCCCATCCACCCCTTCACCCATTCAGTTACATGTCTTTCTTTTCACATGTTCTTTAAAATACACAACAATAACAAACAGACAAAAAACCAGGAATACAACATACACACACGTGAACCTCCCAAATCCACAAAAAATTGAAGCCAAAATATGCAATCGAGGGACAGATCAGACAAAACCCAAAACTCCCAACAAAATAGTATAAGACAGACAAAAGGACTACAAAATAGTATAAGACAAAAGGACTACAAAATAGTATAAGACAAAAGGACTACAAAAATGGCATTGAATTTGTTTTAAGTCATCCATGCTCCCCTAAGCATTGAACCTGCTATGAATTGTGAATAATATATCCTGTAAGAGTCCATTACAGAAGGCTAAGTTTTCCTTTACCAGTGAATATCAACTGCAGATAGCTTCTTATTTAGGGGTGGGGCCCTGTGCCCATATTTTCACTCAGTGCTGGGACTCTATCTGAGGAAACCTGTGCTGGACTTGTGTGTGTCATCACTGTCTCTGTGATTTTATATGTGCATCATTTCTGTTGTGTTTGGAAGACACTGCCTTTGGTGCAGAATAGCATTGAAGATGGATTTGTTGAGGTTGGGCTTTCTTGAAATCATTCCAGGTATTAGAAATATGTTCAGTTTACTGGGACTAGTGAGATTATGAATTTTAGAAGAGGACCTACTACCACCATTTTATTAAACAAGCATAACATTCAACTACATTTTAGAACTTATCCATATATCTTCAGAAAAGTGAAGCTGTTTTCACTCCTCAAAGAATATTCTAGCTTCTTCTATTTTCAACAAGTAGACACCATTCTAGAAAAGCACAACTGAACATAGTAAAGACTCCCTAAGATTTAAAAGCTGGGTAGCTTACAGAATTCCAGGATTACAAAAACCAAAAAGAAAAAACCCCAAAACCAAACCAAACCACCACCAACAACAATGAAAAACAACCAACCAACCAAAAACAAAGCAGATAAACAGGCTTATTTAACCACAAGTTTCAAGATTCAAAACGTTTTAATGAAAATAATATACTTGTATTATGTACCCTAAACGACATATTAGAAATCACTAGTTATAAAACACTTAAGAACAACCAGAAATAAAAGTGCTATCTGGTAATTGGGATTCCTTTTACAGTGAGTATTTTGAAAGATAGGCTACCTTTGAAATGTTGTCTATGACTGAGAGGCAGCATTGTACCATTGAGGTTTCTGGCAATGACTTCAGATCATATATATATATATATATATATATATATATATATATATATATATATATATATATTGAGTTTAAATTCATTGAAATTCAGTTACTACCAGCTTTCATTGTTCTAAATAAAAATATACCTTCTTTTTTTCCTTCTACATTCTCTGAATACATATCAAGTAATACATTTTCTTGAAGACCTATTTTTAGATGCTGGAAAACTACATAGATTTAGACTGAGATCAAAATATTCAGGCAGCACACTAAGGTCCCCAGAGCTTTCTTCACCTGAAAAGAAAAAAAGGAAAATCCAAACACTTTATTAGCAACTGCACACTCTTCTTGGAAGGCACAGGCGTAGCCTGCTGTGTTCCCAGCATTGAGTCTTCCCTCCTCCAGGGAGATACTCAAAGCCAAGCTCATCAGGGCTGCAAAGCATTCTGTGAAGGAACAAAGCATCCGTGGTTAATGAACTGGTCCAGCAGGACTACCCTGCTAATGGGAAACTGGTCCTCTTTCAGTCAGGTGAAATGTGCTCCTTGTCCTTGTGGACTCTGGTTTTTTCTTTTTCTCTCTCTCTATTTTTTTTTAAACTAGAGAAGGAAAAGCTCTTTGACACTATTAAGTTTTTAGGAGGTCATGAAAAGCTACTGTTAGAATCACTATAATTGTTTAACATTCGAATTGACCCAAATGTTCCTCAGTAAGCAAGGCTTTCACCATGTACATATATTTTTCCACAATTCCTTTGTCTCAGAGTGTTTTTACTCCCTTCAAATTATTTATGCCTCAAAGAAGAAATAAGGAAGACATCATGAGTGGCATAGCTTAACAAGATATTTAGTATTTCACCTATAGAAGGGATTGGGTAGGAGAATATGGATCTTCAGTTTCATTATCTCAGGCAACCCTTCATGGAAACCTCAGCAGCAGCATGGAAACCTCAGCTTCTAACATTTTGAACTGTGGCACCTCAGTATGATTCTTAGGACTCTAGTGCACACCACTTATTCTATTCTTATCAGGGGAAACTGTATTCTAGATACACGAGAAGCCTGAAAGGATGGATAGCATTTTACCCTTATGTACACTTTTTTTTTAAATTCCTTTGCATTCATGTGCTAAAGTTTTACTGAGAATTATGTACAATAAGAGATTAGGATGACTAATGATAAAATTTAGAACTCTAAAAGATTACTATAATAAGCATTATGTCAGTGTACCTCTTGGTTGCCAATTTGAATTTGTCTGAACCAAGAATCATCTAAATTGCCAGTTGCTGGGTACTTCTGTGATGGTCTTTCCTGATCAAATTATTTGAAGCAAAAAGACCTACTCTAAATGTATGTGACACCTTCTGGTTACTGCTCAGGTAAAAGGACATGAAAGAAGGAAACTATATGTTTTGCCAACTTGCCTTTACTCTTGCTGGCAACTTCATGTATCCTTTTCGTATGACATTGCTTCACAGTTATAATCAACATCCTTAAGCTTGCAACATAGACTAAAGACCCTCCAGGTCTGGGAAGTTGGGGATTCCTGATACACATAGCCTTGTAGCTTGGTTTAACTAGATGGCTAACTTTCCTCATTGTAGACCTCATTCATCTCTTCCAGTTTGCATTTTGGACAAAGTTAGAAGTTTCTTAGAGATGTCTCACTTGACTTTAAGTAATAGTGTTAATATGTTGACAGTAGATTGTAATATTCCACTTTTACAAATGTATCTAAAAAAGTAAACCAGATTTGGGTTAGTTAGCATAAGTGTTAAATAACTAATTATATATAAATACCCAAGCAATTTTAATTGATATAATTTAAGAATTATATATCATTCAGTGGTGGTAAATGCCTTTAATTCCAGGACTCGGTAAGCAGAGTCAGTCAGATTTCTGAGTTTGAGGCCAGCCTAATCTACAGACTGAATTCTAAGACAGCCAGTGCTACACAGAGAAACCCTCTCTTAATATAAAACCTCCAAACCAACAACAACAAAAAGATTTACAAACAAAACAGAGAAAGGAATAATTAAGTTATGACTGATTATGACTAACAGTGTGAAGCAATAACATTTTATAATATTGAAAAAGGTTAAAACTGGTTCATATGCAACATGATTTTAGAAATTTAAATGGTGGCTCTTGAAGCATTTAGAATTTGATGGAAATGGCAAATCAAAAGGTTATATCAAAGTGGGGGATCCCCATTGCACACTTTGAAGTTCCTGGATAAATAACCATCCTTCCCTAGTATTCTCCAATGATCCTTAAACAATGGTCCCAATCACAGCACCTGCCTTGCCTGTGGTTTACAGGGACAGAATATAAAAAAAAAAGTTGATATATACAGATCTTAGTCTACTGGCAATAAAATGGAGAGCCACTCCATTAGCTTCAAATCCATATAGCAGAAGGAAAATTCTGAAGATGTTTTGTACTAAATTTTCTTTTATTCTATAGTTCATTTATTGTTAGTGGGACTTATGGTGGCTAATCATTGGCTTCATTTTCAATTAATCACCACCCTACTTAGTGAGGATAATATTTCTCTTTAAGCTATAATTGGCTCCTACCACATCCTGAAGTGGGCAATTCTTTCTAAGTAGCATCATTGACGCCAATCCCTTAGTCAGAACAGGATATTGGAATAACTCTGATTATTTGAATTTACTGTAGGCAAATTACTGGATTTATTCTCTATTTAGTATCCTGATGCAGAACATAGGAATGAAGCCACAGGTTGGTGTACATAGAAACATTTTTTATAATCCTTTGGATAATATCTTTGCTTATGTAGTTTTTTCATGTTGGAAGCTCAATTTAGGTAATTTGGAGTATACAAATAGTCTTTTATTTCCCTGGAATTGATAGGCATCCAGCTGCCATTCAGGGCCTTCACAATCCCCTCAAAGGACATGATGGTTTTAGGATACTTTAGAGTTTGTGCTATGCAACTTCTCATTGGAATGTGTAAATTAATCTATTCATTAAAACAAGACTTTTCTTACTGTGTGGTGGTCTTTTGGGGGGAAGGGGTGGTTTTATTTTGTTTTCTTGTTTGGGGGGAATTTGTTGTTCTCTTGTTTGTTTTGTTTTGTTTTAAGATAGGACTTAAAGTTGATGGGGAGAAAAGGTAAGGAGATCGGAAAAGACTTGGAGGAGGGAAAGAATTCCATCAAAATATATTTAAATTTAAAGACTTTTTATATTAATAATAATAATAACATAACTTAAAACGCAGATTAGACTAATGATTTCAATTTAGTTTATCATAGTTAATGTATGACTTCATTTTCCTGTATGCACTACACGCATTTCATTGATTTTATAGTGAACAGAAGGATTAAAAACAGCAACAAAAACAACCACCACCATAAGGCAAAGCCTGTCTAATAAATTGTGGCTGAATTATTCTCAGGTGAAAGCACTGGGGATTGAAAATCTGGAGGTGGAACACATCTTCAGATAACTGAATCCTGCCCATGTGGATTCACTTGGAGGTGCCAATAGCTTAAAGCTGTTCTTTAGAATGGAACATGCAGAACAAACAGTATTTTCTTCTGAAGTCAGAAAGGACTCTATGGTGATGGCAATAAATTAACACAACAAGTGCTGTTTATTTGACAAGGATAAATTTACTTTCTCATTATTTTTGTAAAAGACAAGCAAACAAAACTCCAGATAGACTTTACAGAGGTGTTCTGCCAGCTGAAATGTCACAGAATTGGGCAGGAGTAGTCTCTGGGGAGTCCGATCTCAGAGGAGAGCGCCTGATGGAGAAGGTTTGACTCACACTGTGTCTGAATTCCACCAGACAGGATGTGTTTCTGGAGCTGTGACAATGAAGTGGAAATAAAATATGTGTAAAATACAGAGTCACTCCAATTTCTTCTTTTGCAAATGAATTTTTAGCCTTCTTCTATTTATAAACTCTGCAGTTTTCAGAAACAGAATTTTAAAAGTGAGTAGTGGCCATATAACAAAGTTGACAGATCACCAGGATCTGTCACAATTGGTCTAACAAATGAATTCAGCAGATTCACTGAAATTAGTGCGACTCTTTGTTTTATTTACTAATGTTAGCCCAAAACTCACTTTCAGTTAATATACTGCTGTTAGTATAAGGTCAACTTTTTCCTTGTGCAGACAATGTCACTTAGAATAAGCATGCAGAGCGAAAACTCTGAGGCCTGTGAGCTGTGCAAACATCAAAGACATTTCATTCATGTTTGATGTATTTTCCTTACAAAGGCCGAAAATTGGACTGTTTCTTTTTAGAAGGGCTATAGACTATAGGTTCTAGTTTACCTTAATAAAAGAAAGTATTAAATCTTTTATAAAAGTGAATAGAATCTAGCTTGATGTAGGTTTTGTGTAGAGAAAATCACACTTATATCATTAGTGTGTGCTTATGTATATGAATTTGTCTCTAAATATTTGCATAACGGTTTCAGAGTAAAGATCTCTGTCAGATGTTATGCTCATCAAAACATGCTGAAAGTTCAGATTTGATATTCTCCTTGAGGACAGCTAGCAAGCTTTCTGATTGTTAGAAAGCATGCAGTTGTTTCTCAGAAGGTAGGCTTTCTATGCCTCCCTAAGCGTGAATGATTCTTCCTTTAGATCATTGGATGAGAAACAGCATATTTCTGTTTGGCCTTACTTTCCCCATCCAGAGAAGTCCCGCCCTTTCCTTATCTGCATCTACCGTACTTGCCCTATTCATTTGTCTTCATGACCCTTTTCATCAAGTGATACATTAGGTGTTTATCTTTCTGCCCGGCACACATGCATTAAAATAAATGATCAGAAGAGCAAGGACTTTTTGTGTTTTATTCATTTATATCCTCAGTACCTCCAGGGGGACTCAGCACAGTTGAATTCAAGAAATATTTTTTCATTGAATTAACAAACTTGGAGAGTATGTGAGGCCAATCACCTGCTCAGACAGTGTCTCAGCTCATCTTTTATTATGACTGTAGTAGTTCTCATTGGGATTATACGAGGTGATTTAGGCTTTTTGGTTCTACTTGAGTGCATTTTATGAGGGAAAATATAATGTACAGTGGTGCCTGAGAAATCTGTGATGTTCTGAATATCAAGATATTTCTAAAATAATGGTCTACTTCAGTAACATTTAAAAAAAATTTTCTGGCACCAGTAAAATTACACAAAAATATGCACACAAATATGGATATATATAGGTGCATATTACACAAATATTACCCTAAAAATTTAATGCTGAATTATTAACTAAATTCATAGTTGTTCCTTTTGTAAAACCTATCCAATACTTTTTCTGCCACCCTTTCATTCTTGCACAAACTGAACTTGTAATACTATGTATTAAATTGATCTAATATGAAATCCAGTTTAATTATTAAATTTAGTTCAATATTTAATTTGGTTTAATAAAAGTGATCTTGCATCTAATATATGCATTTAATTGATATGTTTAGGACAGGGCAATTTTGAATAGGTTAAATATTTAATGTAGAGTAATTTTTTAAATTATTCAGGATTAAAAATAGAATAGATCTATGTTATCAAAGTAGTATGCAGATAAATGTCATGATTTAATAAATTCCTATTCATATTTGTGAACTGAGATTATTTTAATTCCTGATCACCAATCTGTCTCTGTCTACAGCCTAAGAACCTATTTTAGAAAAGAAAGAATTAAAAAATTTCAGTATTGTAAAAATTTCCCCTTTCTCTTTGAAGTGCACAGTACCAAAACCATTTTATCTAGTCTCTTTCTGGTGTTACTTATTCTGATATTTTCACTATTTTAACTATTTTCATGTCTTTCTTACATACTAGATTTTAAAATCACAAAGTAGATCCTTTCTCTTTCCAATTTCTAAATTATACTTTTTACAAGATTAATGGGTTTCACTTTTCCTAGTGTCTTAGTCAGAGTTTCTAATCCTGCACAAAATGTTATGACCAAGAAGCAAGTTGGGAAGGAAAGGGATTATTCAGCTTACACTTTCACACTGCTGTTCATCACAAAATGAAGTCAGAACTGGATCTCAAGCAGATCCAGAAGCAGAAACTGATTTATGGATCTAAAATATAGCTTAAGTTTGTTGTTTGTGAGTTTTATATGTATATATATATATACATATAAATATACATATACATATATATATATATCCTGTTTATGATTGAGCATATGGAGCCAGAAATTTGACTACTTTTAAGTCATTAACCATTATCCTCTGAAAAAATGAAGTTTCTATGAACCAAAGTTGACTTTAACAAACATGATTATGACATAAATGTTTTGAAGGCAGTTTGATAGCAGAGCAATAAATGGTTGCCCTAGGGCTTATTGTTTTCAGGATTTTGATCAAGGTTACAGTGGAAGGCATAACATTTCTTCCAAACTGGCTCAAAATATAATTAGAAAGCTATTGGTTACTCCATAACTATTATGTCTTCATTGCACCAGTAAGTATATCTTGCCTAGTAGGTTGGTATTATAGTATGCCGGATAGTGCCTGAAAAGAAAATTCCTGTCTTTTCCCCACCAGTGGCCTGAACATTAACTTCTGACATTTTAAGAGTTGATTATCAGGGAGGAAATGCCATAGTCGATTTGAGAATAGGTTCTCTATGCCCTATAATTAATGTGTTATGTGTTCAGCAAAGTACTCTTACCACTTACCTATGGTGAGAAACCAAGAGCAGTAGTGTAGTGTAGGGGACCTATCTGGTAAGTAACTCCCATGAAGATACCTCATGCCAAGCACTGACTATAGTGCTTAATAACTCATAAATTCTAGGATTATCACTGTATATGAATGCAGAAATCCTACGTGTAAACTCTTTTTTCTTTTTTGAACATCTATTTTTAATTAGCTCCCAAAGTAGTTGGTTTTCAGAAGGCTTTTGTTTTTGCTAGCCCAGTACCCCTCTTCTTGTTATCTCCTATTTCTTCTACTCATTTTTCTTTTTTTATAATTAATTTGTTTTCACATATATTATAACTCAACCCCCAACTGCACTTTCCACTCTTTACGTCAATACCCTTCCTCCACCCTCCGATCTCCTCCTTCCTCATCTACTACTCCTCTGTTTCTCTTCAGGAAAGGGTAGGTATCTGAGGGTTATCAACTATCAGGGCATATCATGCTGCAATAAAATTAGGCACCTCCCCTTATCTTAAGGTTGGACAAGTCAACGTCATGGGAGGACAAGGGTCCCAAAAGCAGGCAAAAACATCAGAAACAGACACTGATCCATTTTAAGTGTCCCATAAATTCACCAAGCTACACAACTATACCATATATACAGAGGGCCTAGGTTAGACCCATGGTATACAGAGGGCCTAGGTTATACCATATATACATAGGGCCTAGGTTAGACCCATGGTATACAGAGGGCCTAGGTTAGACCCATGGAGGCTCAGTTTATCAGTTCAGTCTTTGTGAACCCCTACGGGTCCAAGTTTATTGATTCTGTGAATTTTCTTTTGGTGTCCTTGATTCCTCTGGCTTCTACAATCCTTCTTCTCCCTCTGCCACAGGATTGCCCAAACTCTACCTAATGTTTGGCTATGGGTTTCTGCATCTGTTTCTATCAGTTCCTGGATGAAGCCTCTCTGCTGGTGTAAAGGTGATGTAAATGTTGGTCCCTAACAATTGGGTTAGGGACCAGACTGTGAGTATAATGGAATATTATTAGCCATCATTTCATTGACTTTTTACATTTTATTTTATTTTATTTTGCTAGTTGTGTTTGGTTCTAACCTAGTTCTCTGGGCCAGCTAGCCTCTGGTTTCTGGTTCTCCAGGCAGTGTCTGGGTGGGCTCTCTTTTGTGGAATGGGTCTCATGCTGGATCAGTCATTGGTTAGCCATTCCTGCAATTTCTGTGCCACCTTTACACCAGCATTTTATCCTGACAAGAAAAATTGTAAATTGATGGTTTTGTGACTGATTTGTTGACCCTTCCCTTCACTGGAAGCCTTGCCTGGTTATAGAGGATGGCCACTTCATGCTCTGTATCCTCCATTACTAGGAGTTTTATACTCAGTTTTCACTTAAACACTAAAACCCACATCTCACCTATTTACTTAATATCACATGTATTCCATGGTGCCTGACCCCACTAGGACCTCTATCCTCCCCAATTCAAGTTTTTGTTTGTTTTTTTGTTTTTGTTTTTTGGCTTCCAGACCTTTGTAGACACTTCAAGATAAGTATCTAAATCTAAAAAAATTGAAGCTAGGAGAGAGAGAGAGAGAGAGAGAGAGAGAGAGAGAGAGAGAGAGAGAGAGCGCAGAATTTTTCTGTTTCATTCAATCACTTAAGTTCGTTTCTCTGTATAACTGAATAAGATTCTGTCATGTACATGGGTCACATTTTCATTATGTATTTGTCATGGCTGATTCTAATTCATAGCTATTGTGAACATAACAGGAATGAACACAGATGTGCATTTATTTCTGTACTATAATACAGAGTCCTTTGTCCAAGTAGAGCTGAAGTTTACGGTAAGCTTCCTTTTTAGCTTTTTGAGAATGCTCCATGCTGATTTCTGTAGAATGTGCATTTTATTCTCTGATCAACACTAGACAAACATTCTTATTTTTCCATAACTGAGTGCTTGTTGTCATTTGTTTTCTTGATAATAGTCATTCTACTGGGATGAGAATCTCAAGGTAGTTGTAATTTATATTTCTTTGACAGCTAAGGGTATTGAGCACTTTAAAACGTTTATTATTTATTTGTATTTCTTCTTCTGAGGACCCTCTTTTGAGGTGCACAGCCCATTGTGTTGATTAAGTTCATTTTATTTCATATTTTTTGTGTTTAGTTCCTTGAGGTCCTTACATATTCTAGAAACTAATGTGCTGTCAAGTGGCAAAAGTTGACAATAATTTTCTCCTACGCTAGTGGCTATCTTTTCATACCCCCTAACTGTTCTCTTTGCTTTACAAAAGATTTTTAATTCCATGAGATGTCATTTGTTATTGGTCTCATTTCTTCAGAGTCCTTTACAGTAAATTCTTACCCGTGCCATAAGATTAACATTGTTTCTTTTTCTCTTTTCTTTTCTTTTCTTTTCTTTTCTTTTCTTTTCTTTTCTTTTCTTTTCTTTTCTCTTCACACTATCAAGTCTTATGTTCTGGTCCTTGATCTATTTGTTATTGTATGTGTGTTTGTGTTTATTCTGGATGGAGCAACATTGTTCTGATGCAGCATCAGTCCTAAAACTTAATTAAATATTATGAAACCAAAATCAAGAACATCATGAGACATAATGTGCAAGAGCAGAATTGAATAATAAAAAATTAGAAATAATACAAATACTTATAAAGTGAGTTGCTATAACTGCTTCATTGAGTTCAATCAGGAAGATAAAGAAAATTCACAAACCTTTCTGTCTCTTTTAGGTTCCCCGTGGTACTATAGAGAAAGTAGGAGCCTTGGTCTTAAGAAGGGGTTCTCTTTCCTCCTCTTTAATTATAGATTAATAAAAAAATATGTAATTGCTTGCTGTAGTCCTTGGATAAAAAAAATCTGCTTATGCACAAAATAAAATTACAAAAATATACTTTACTTGTAAAGATTACAAAGACAAAAATAATAAAATAAGAATGGACAAGAAATTACAACATATTATCAAACATTATGTATTAATTGCAAAAGCTTTATAATTTTCTTATTCAAAATTTACACTTAAATAAATTATTTATGTTCAGGATACTACATACAAACAAAATTAAAGAAAAATTATGTCTAAGAAGAGTTTAATAAAATAGTAAATTGATTTCTTTGTTAATAATTTCTTTTGCAATAAATGGGAAACTTTGAAAGCAGTTTTATACTTTAATATGATTCTTCAGCCATTATTGCATCATTTTTGCTTCTTATTTCATGAATTGTGATATGTGTGTTTGTATGTGTGTTGGGGACAGTATGAGTATACGTGTATATTAGTTAGGGTCTTTATTAGTATAAACAAAACACAATGAGAAAAAATAAAATTGGGCAGAAGTGTTTATTTGTCTTACACCTCCATTTTGCTGTTCATTATTTAAGTTAATCAAGGACAGGGACTCCAATACAGCAGAATGCTGGAGGTAGGAGCTTATTTAGAAACCATAGAGAGCTGATGCCTACTGGCTGGCTTCACATGACTTGCTCAGCTTGTTTTCTTATAGAACTCATGACTTCCAGTCCAGGGATGGCACCGTGACCTTAGTCTGGCCCTCTCCTATTCATCGCCAATTGGGAAAATGCCTTACAGCTGGATCTCATGTAGGCATTTCCTCAACTAGGGCTTCTTCCTTATTTTTGTCAAGACCTGTTCCTATCTTTTGTCAAGTTGACACACAAACACAGCCAGAACAAGGTATGTGCATGCTATAGCATACATGTGGAGGGCAAAAGACAACATAGGGTATGTGTCTCCACCACCTACATTTTTGAGACAGAGTCTATTAGTTTTTGAGGTTAGTTGGGTCATAGGCTTCCAAATATCCTACTGTCTTTGTTTCTCATTTTGCTGTAAGACCATTAAGATCATGTACATGAATTATACTATCTGGATTTACTTGGTTTGTAGTGATTTGAATTCAGGTACTCATATATATGAGGCAGGCAATGAATTCACCAAGCCTTCTTCTCATGGGTCTTCATAGAGGTTTTAAACAGTATGAGACTATTAATAATACCAGAATATAATAAATGACATGGAAAAACTAAGAATTGTGAATTTTCCTAATTTCTATCTTCAATCATTTTAATATCCCCTTCTTGATAACATTATTTAATATTTTCATCTCCACCATTTTGTTGAACATGTATGTTATATGTTGAGAATTTAGCCATTCTCCTCTCTCTTACCCCTTGAAAGATCCTCATATAAAATAAACTACAAAACTGAATGTTCAAAATTAATATATAAAATACTGCTTTCTCTAGTAAGTAAATAAAATATAATCTCCAATAACAGTAATTAAAAACTGACATGCTATTACTCTCAGAAAATAATTAAGAAATGGGTTCCTCTGTCAGTACAAAGCAAAGATGCTTTTAACTGATGTCATGTATTTAGAGGAGGGAGTATGGGGAGTTGTAGCTAACACTAAAGACTCTTGGAATTGCAATATGGAAAATTGCTATTGTAGTAGCCTTCTAAAATATGAGCATAAATACATATAAAAGAAGTTTAAATTGAGTTACCACATAGCAGGGGGCAATGCTATTTTCTGACATTACAAACTACCAACTAAAAAGCCCACTGACAGGTATTGGATGTCTCTTTCCTATTTGTTTGTCCCTAAACATTATATTATATTGACATTGATCTTAGTTGCCCTATAGAACTTGATCATAGGGCACTATTGCTGAAGATATCACATGTTTTGATTATAAGACACAGGGAAACTAAAGCTGTAATTAGCCTGGAAGATTTTTCCCACTGGCTAATTTTTATAGTGCCAGAAGATGTTGTGCATGGTCATAACAGAGAAAAGTTATCAACAGTGTTACTGAGAAATGAACCCTGCACACTATAATAACAACTAGTTGAGTAAGTTATGCTACAGGTATAATAATGCCAAGTAACCAATTAATCAATAAATAGATTTAAGCCTAGTCAACAAGGTAGAACCCATGCCTGGTACCACTAACTGGGCCAAAACACATAGTTGGCTAGGTAATAGGCCCAAGGGGAAAATTTCTGCTGAGTGGACATAGTAATACATTTCTTCCTTATGTCTTATCTTTATGTCCATTCTTATTGCATCTCTCAACCTTCATTTCAGAAGTTTCATTTTGTACTGGATGGTAAATTAATACAGAGACTCACAGCTGCATAGATAGAAGGCAGAGAATAAGATACTATGAAGAGTTCAGCATTAAATGGGGCATATGTAGTACATTATCTCCACCCAAGGCCCAAGAGTGATTGCAAGAAAGTGGGTAGAAGGGCCCTGATATAGCTGTCTTGTGTGAGGCTATGCCAGTGCCTGTCAAACTCAGAAGTGGATGCTTACAGTTAGCTATTAGATGGAACACAGGGTTCCCAAGGGAGGAGCTAGAGAAAGTACCCAAGGAGCTGAAGGGGTCTCCAACCCTATAGGTAGAAGAACAATATGAACTAAC
Organism: Mus minutoides; assembly: GCA_902729485.2. Classification (NCBI taxonomy): domain Eukaryota; kingdom Metazoa; phylum Chordata; class Mammalia; order Rodentia; family Muridae; genus Mus; species Mus minutoides. Next base: position 91,447 of record LR750959.1, on the reverse strand, counting down.
TAGTACCCCCAGAGCTCATGTCTCTAGCTGCATATGTAGCAGAAGATGGCCTAATTGGCCATCATTGGGAAGAGAGGCCCCTTGGTCATACAAACTATATGCCCCAGTACAGGGGAACACCAGGGCCAAGATGTGGCAGTGAGTGGGTAGCAGAGCAGGGCGGGGGATGGGGGAGGGTATACGCGACTTTCAGGATAACATTTGAAATGTAAATGAAGAAAATATCTAATAAAAATTAGAAAAAAAAAGAAAGAAAGAAAGAAAGACTGTCGAGTCAGAGGAGTAGAAACTTACAGCACAGACAGTATTTTCTGGTCCTGACAGCATGGTTGCACACTTAAACCTACAGATTGGGACCTGAATGCACAAGACTTGTTCAAGATCAAGTCAGCAACAATCCCAAGATGGATGGGGGAGGGGCTCATGAATTCTTATCCATATCTAAGGAGCTATTAAATATTGACTGGGGAGAAATAGTCAAGTCTTTTTGTTTTGTATTGTTTTGATTTTTTAGTGATGAGCATCCTGAGAGGCTACCAAGTTCCATTAGATGGTCCCACATCCATGCACTGAAAGGTAGCCCTAAATTATATATATAAACCGGTAAGGATAGTAAGGGAGAATTTACAGGGAAGGGATGAGGGATGATGAGTTTGATCAAAATCCGTCATGTAGATGTATAAATGCTAAATAAGTGATTTAAATTTAAAAAGTCAAAATCATTTTAAAAACATGAAAAATTCTATTTGCATGAGGAATGTAATTTTTAGTTAATGTTAGAAAAAAGAATGGGAGGCAGATGAATTCAAAGCTGAGAGTATTCTAGATCATGGACTGCCTTTGCAGCAATAAATGTTTTGGAAGAGGAAATACTTGTAAATGCCATGTCAACAGCAATAGAAGGGGAGAAAATCTACCTATATCCAAATGCTTAACTGAACAAATGCCACCCTTAATCAAAGAAAAATATCTAGGTTCTACCTTTTTCTTTCTTTCTTTCTTGTGATCAAATATTTATCTGATGTTTTTAAAAATTTTTTTATTTTTTTTTAAATTTTCATCCTCAGAGTTTGTGATCATGTGACACAGCGCAACAATTCTCTCAATGCTGAGACAGCGTCACAGCATTTCTGGAATTGCTCTTATTGTGTAAGAATACTAATTCCAGAATTTTTATGCTGTGATTGTCTCAGCCATAATTGGCCTGCACTTGATAATATTATGGATGCATTTTAAATAAGAACGCTGCAAGTGTCTCTAGTATAGTAAATGAAAGGAAGATTGCCTCAGAAATAGTAATATTTAAAAGTACTTAGCTTGAGCAATGGAATTAATTTATTATAATGTTGCTCTATAATGAGAAAGGGAATTTCCCTTCTTGGTATTTTATAGATCTATGAGAAGACAAAGGGCAAAATAAGTGAGGAATATGTTTCAATTGACCCTGGAAGGGAAAAGTCGTTTCATATGTCAGTAGAGGTTTAAAACTCATTTACCATGCATTTCTTGTTATTGCCTTTTAATTATAGAGAGTACACATATGCTGACAGTGCATGAGATCATGTTTGCTAAATGGACCTCAACTTATGCCGCACTCATCAAAACGCCTCTGGGATTACACACACATACAGGCTTTGTTATGCTTTCAAAATAAGGGACAGGACCTCACGAATGTTTACAAGCTCAAGGTGTGAACTAAGGAAGTAAACACTAAAAATTTAAGATATAAAGAAACTTGAAATGCCTTCTTGACAAAGAAGTGCAACTAAATTAAAACAGTTGGTTCAATGAAAAGTCTAATGATCACGCGGTGATAAGTATCTTTGCTATGAATGTAAGTTGGTACAAAAATCACACAAAAGGAATGCCAGAGCAGATATGTGGACTCCTAAGTTGAATTCAGTCTGTGAAAACAAGATACACAAGGCACAACTTGTTATTCTGGCTCAAAGCTTCATTCTAGCATGTATTCCTCAGTAACTTTCTACTGCTGCAGGTAGCATAGCATGCAGGAGCATTCTAGTCTGGATCAGATCATGCATCTAAACTCTCAAATACATGCCTTCTTAATGTGGCCTGCTCACTATAAGCACTTAAATAGATATTCCTGGAATTATGGCTCAAAATAATTCTATTTATATGTTAGAGCTTAGTTTCTTTCTTCTCCACTTACTAATGTCATATAAAACCATCATACTCATATAAAGGTACAGATATGTATTCCTCTTCCCATGAAAGAGATGCTCCAAGTCTGGGATCTACTATTACTCAGCATTGTTTTAGTATTTCTACTACATGAATGGGGCTGCACACAGTGACACTGAAAATTTGTTCCCTTGAGTCTGTGGAGAATTGCTGATTCACCGAACACCAATTTTCAGTGGTGGCTGTCATAGCACCATATGTTTAGTTCATATGATTAATTTGTCCATCGCTTCTGATCATAGCCATTTACTCTGTTTCGCCATTTTAATGATAGAAGCAAGGCTTAGGGATGCATTTTGCAGGTGTTCTTCATCCCTCTGCTCAGTGGCCATGATCAGTACAAGGCATAGTGAATTTTATTGATTTCCACAATTCAGCAAATTTCTTATTGGCTCAGAAGTCGGTCTGCCTCCTACTGGGAACAAAAGTGTGAAGTCAAAGAACAGAAGGCGAGACAGCCAAGCATATTTATAAAACTACATTTTAAATAATGCTGTAAAAGTAATAAATTTAGATCTTGGTAGATTTTTACAAAGCAAGCTCATCTGGCTAACTATGAAGCTAATCAAGACAGAGAATAATATGGGAATATCAGGTGCTTCTTGTTTCCTGGTCATGATACTTCACCTCTGTCCATACCAAATATATTTACTTGTTTGACATTAAACTATCAGAATAATAAATTATGCATAATTAATATTCGTGTTCTTTCTCTAGAATCATATAATATTTGTGATATATATATATATATATATATATATATATATATATATGTGCGTGTGTGTGTGTGTGTGTGTATTAAATACTATTTAATGAACATACCTCAGTTTTTCAGTTCTAATCATGGTAGATATTTTGGGTTCTTCCTAGTTTATTGAAACTGTGAATAGCATTTTAGTTAACATATACAGCATATATTTTCCAGTAATACATAAGTGTGTTACTCCTGAATTTATCTAGACCTAAGAACAGTGTGTATATCTATTTATTTGTATTTGAAAATTCATCTTTGTCAAAAGGAAGAAGGATTATAAGACAGAAAAGTAAAAAGAGATTTAAGAGTCAGGAAGCTCAGAAAATGACAAGACTCACAAGGACTTCAAGGCAACCCGAGTAGTGAATATCTGTAAGAGAATAGGAGAATTTTGGAGGATCTACTTTCAAACAGGAAAGGCTGTTCCAAGGCACAGCTTTTTTAAATCACTGACTATGCTGTTGTGGGCACTTAGGGTTACAGCTATGTTAGAATTACCCACACACTTTTAAGTAACACCTTGTCTGTGCTCCAGTAATTTACCTGTTAATTCATTGGCTCTTCAAACTGAAAATGGATGGAACTATTTTATTGAACTGCCACTGGTACTTTATATGAACTAAAAAAATGGTGTTTGTTCAAGTCTCCTAGCAGAATTCAAAGAACACAATTGATGTATGTATAGAAAATGACAGAATCAAATAAGAATTGGAGAGGTACAGTTGCATGAGTTCAGCAAGGGGTGGCGAAGGCTGTAACTCCGACTACCTGAGTGAGGGTAAAATGCTGACAATAATAATCCTCATATAATTTCATTTCATCACATGGGATGTGTTGGTTTGCTTCTTACTATGTCACAATTGTGTACCCCTACTTTGGTGTATAAGACTTGGAAACTCTGGAGGAATCACCATGTAGAAGAATGCAAACTGATCAATTCTTATCTCCTTGTACAAAGCTCAAGTCCAAATCTGGTAGGGGGGCTAATATACAGTATATATAAAGAACACAAGAAGTTGGATTACAGAAAACCAAATAACCCTATTAAATTGGGGTACAGAGCTAAACAAAGAATTCTCAACTGAGGAATATCAAATGGTTGAGATGCACCTAAAAATGTTCAACATCCTTAATCATCAGGGAAATGCAAATCAAAACATCCCCGAGACTCCACCTCACAACAGTCAGAATGGTTAAGATAAAAAATTCAGGTGACAGCAAATTCTGGCAATGATGTGGAGAAAGAGGAACCCTCCTACATTGCTAGTAGGATTGCAAGCTGGTAAAACCACTCTGGAAATCAGTCTGACAGTTCCTCAGAAAATTAGACATAGTACTACCAGAATATCCAGCAATATATCTCCTGGGCATATACCCAGAAGATGTTCCAACTGGTAATAAGAACACATGCTCCACTATGCTCATAGCAGCCTTATTTATAATAGCCAGAAGCTGGAAATAACCCAGATGTCCCTCAACAGAAGAATGGATATAGAAAATGTGGTACATTTACACAATGGAATACTACTCAACAATTAAAAACAATGAATTTATGAAATTCTTAGACAAATGGATGTATCTGGAAGATATCATTCTGAGTGAGGTAACCCAATAACAAAAGAACACATATGACATGCACTCACTGATAAGTGGATATTGACCCAGAATCTCAAAATACCCAAGATACAGTTTGCAAAACATGTGAAACTCAAGAAGAAGGAAGACCAAAGTGTGTATACTTAGATCCTTCTTAGAAGGGGGAACAAAATACCCATGGAAGGTGTTACAGGGGCAAAGGTCAGAGCAGAGACTGAAGGAATGAACATCCAGAGACTGCCTATCTGGGCATCCATCCCATAAACAGCCACCAAACCCAGACCCTATTGCAGATGCCAACAAGAGCCTGCTGACAGAAGCCTGATATAGCTGTCTCTTGTGAGGCTCTGCCAGTGCCTGCCAAATACAGAAGTAAATGCTCATAGTCATCCATTGGACAGAGCAGTGGGTCCTTAATGAAGGAGCTAGATAAAGGACCCAAGGAGCTGAAGAGGTTTGCAGCCCCATAGGAGGAACAACAATATGAATTAACCAGTACCCCCAGATATCCCTGGGACTAAACCACCAATCAAAGAAATCACATGGTGGGACTCCTGTCTCTAGTTGCATATGCAGTATAGGATGGCCTAGTTGGTCATCAGTGCAGGGAGAGGCCCTTGGTCCTGTGAAGGTTCTATGAATGCCAGTGCCAGGAAGCAGGAGTGGGTGGGTTGTAGAGCAGGGTGAGGGGGAAGAGGAAAGGGGATTTTTGTAGGGGAAACTAAGAAAGGGATTAACATTTGAAAATAAGTAAAGAAAATATCTAATAAAAAATGAAAGTAGCATATATGGGGCCTTTTTTTTTTTTTAAATTTGAGAGGGTCTTTATTTTGACTGGCAGCTTTTCTTTCTTTTTTTTATTAGATATTTTCTTTATTTACATTTCAAATGCTATCCCAAAAGTTCCCTATACACCCCTCACCCCTGTCCTGCTCCCCTAACTGCCCACTCCCATTTCTTGGACCTCGTGTTCCCCTGTACTGGGGCATATAAAGTTTGTGAGACCAAGGGGTCTCTCTTCCCAAAGATGGCAGACTAGGCCATCTTCTCCTACATATGCATCTAGTGACATGAGCTGTGTGGGTACTGGTTAGTTCATATTGTTGTTCCACCTAAAGCATTATAGACCCCTTCAGCTCATTGGGTAGTTTCTCTACTTCCTCCATTGGGGGCCCTGTGTTCCATGCTATAGATGACTATGAGCATCCACTTCTGTATTTGCCAGGCACTGGCATAGCCTCAATCGAGATAGCTATATGAGGGTCCTTTCAGCAAAATCTTGCTGGCATATGCAATAGTGTCTGAGTTTGGTGGCTGATTATGGGATGGATCCCCAGGTGGGGTAATCTCTAGATGGTCCATCCTTTTGTCTTAGCTCCAAACTTTGTGTCTGTAATTCCTTTCATGGGTGTTTTGTTCTTTATTCTAAGAAAAAATGAAGTAGCCCCATTTTGGTCTTAATTCTTCTTGATTTTCTTGTGTTTTGCAAATTGTATCTGGGTATTATAAATTTCTGGGCTAATGTCCATATATCAGTGAGTGCATATCAAGTGACTTCTTTTCTGATTGGTTTGCCTCACTAAGGATGATATCCTCCAGATAAATCAATTTGCCCAAGAATTTCATAAATTCATTGTTCTAATAGCTGAGTAGTACACCATTGTGTAAATGTACCACATTTTCTGTATCCATTCCTCTGTTGAGGGACATCTGAGTTATTTCCAGCTTCTGGTTATTATAAATAAGGCTTCTATGAACATAGTAGAGCATGTGTTCTTATTACCAGTTGGAACATCTTCTGGGTATATGCCCAGGAGAGGTATTGCTGGATCTTCCTGTAGTACTATGTCAAATTTTCTGAGGAACCTCCAGACTGATTTCCAGAGTGGTTGTAGCAGCTTGGCATCCCACCAGCAAAGGAGGAGTGTTTCTCTTTCTCCACATCCTTGCCAGGATCTGCTGTCACCGGAGTTCTTGATCTTAGCCATTCTGACTGGAGTGAGGTGGAATCTCACAAGGTATTTTATATTGTTTGTGACTATTGTGAAGGGTGTTGTTTCCCTAATTTTTTTCTCAGCCCATTTATCCTGTGTGTAGTGAAAGGCCATTGATTTTTTTGAGTTAATTTTATATCCAGCTACTTCACTGAATCTGTTTATCAGGTTTAGGAGTTCTCTGGTAGAATTTTTATGGTGACTTATATATGCGATCATATCATCTACAAATAGTGATATTTTGACTTCTTTCTTTCCAATTTGAATCCCCTTGATCTCCTTTTCTTGTGGAATTGCTCTGGCTAGGACTTCAAGTACTATATTGAACAGGTAGGGAGAGAGTGGGCAGCCTTGTCTAGTACCTGATTTTAGAGGTATTTCTTTGAGAGCTTCTCTCTATTTAGTTTGATGTTGGCTACTGGTTTGCTGTAGGTTGCTTTTATTATGTTTATGTATGGGCCTTGAATTACTGATCTTTCCAAGACTTTTATCATGAATGGGTGTTGGATTTTTTCAAATGCTTTCTCAGCATATAAGGAGATGATCATGTGGTTTTTGTTTTGGAGTTTGCTTATATAGTGAATTACTTTGATGGATTTCCATATATTAAACCATCTCTGCATCCCTGGGATAAAGTCTACTTGGTCATGATGGATGATCTTTTGGATGTGTTCTTGAATTTGGTTTGGGAGGATTTTATTGAGTATGTTTGCATCAATATTCATGAGAGAAATTGGTCTGAAGTTCTCTTTCTTTGTTGGATATTTGTGTGATTTAGGTATCAGAGTAATTGTGGCTTTGTAGAATGAATTGGGTAGAGTACCTTCTGTTTCTACTTTGTGGAATAGTTTGAGGAGAGTTGTAATTAGGTGTTCTTTGAAGGTCTGATAGAACTCTGCAATAAACGCATATGGTCCTGGGCTTTTTTTGGTTGGTAGACTATTGATGTCTGCTTCTATTTCTTCAGAGGAAATGGGACTGTTTAGATTATTAATCTGATCCTGATTTAACTTTACTACCTAGTATCTGTCTAGGAAGTTGTCCCTTTCATCCAAGTTTTCCAGTTTTGTTGGGTATAGCCTTTTGTCGTAGGATCTGATGATGTTTTGGATATCCTCAGGTTCTGTTGTTATGTCTCTTTTTTTTCATTACTGGTTTTGTTAATTATAATACTGTCCATGTGCCCTCTAGTTAGTCTGGCTAAGGGTTTATCTATCTTGTTAATTTTCTCAAAAAAAAAAAAAAAAAGCTCCTGGTTTGGTTGATTCTTTGAATAGTTCTTTTTGTTTCCACTTGGTTGATTTCAGCCCTGAGTTTGATTATTTTCTGCTCTCTATTCCTCTTGGGTGAATTTGTTTTCTTTAGTTCTAGAGCTTCTTGGTGTACTGTCAGACTGCTAGTGTATACTCTCTCTAGTTTCTTTTTGGAGGCACTCAGTGCTATAATTTTTCTTCTTAGGAATGACTTTATTGTGTCCCATAACTTTGGGTATGTTGTGGCTTCATTTTCATTAAACTCTAAAAAGTCTTTAATTTCTTTCTTTATTTCTTTCTTGACCAAGTTATCATTGAGTAGAGTATTGTTCAGTTTCTATGTGAATGCTGGCATTCAATTATTTATGTTGTTATTGAAGATCAGCCTTGGTCCGTGGTGATCTGATAGGATGCATGGGATAATTTCAATATTTTTGTATCTGTTTAGGCCTATTTTGTGACTGATTATATGGTCAATTTTGGAGGAGGTAGCATGTGGTGCTGAGAAGAAGGTATATCCTTTTGTTTTAGGATAAAATATTCTGTAGATATCTACTAAATCCATTTGTTTCATAAATTATGTTAGTGTCTATGTGTCTCTGTTTAGTTTCTGTTTCCAGGATCTGTCCTATGGAGAGAGGTGGGTGTTGAAGTCTCCCACTATTATTGTGTGAGGTGCAATGTGTGCTTTGAGCTTTACTAAAGTCTATTTAATGAATGTGGCTGCTCTTGCATTAAGAGCATAGATATTCAGAATTGAGAGTTCTTCTTGGTAGACTTTACCTTTGATGAGTATGAAGTGCCCCTCCTTGTCTTTTCTGATATCTTTGGGTTGAAAGTCAATTTTATTTGATATTAGAATGGCTACTCCAGCTTGTCTCTTTGGACCATTTGCTTGGCAAATTGTTTTCCAGCCTTTCACTCTGAGTTAGTGTCTGTCTTTGTCTCTGAGGTGGGTTTCCTGTAAGCAGCAAAATATTGGTTCCTGTTTGTACAACCAGTCTAATTTGGGAATTGAGTCCATTGATGTTAAGAGAAATTAAAGAAAAGTGATTGTTGCTTCCTGTTATTTTTGCTGTTAACGTAGGGATTCTGTTCTTGGGGCTGTCTTCTTTTCAGTTTATTGTAGGATTACATTCTTGCTTTCTGTAGGGTGTAGTTTCCATCCTTGTACTGGTGTTTTCCCGTTATTATCTTTTTTTGTTTTGTTTTGTTTTGTTTTTGTTTTGTAGACCAGGCTGGCCTCGAACTCAGAAATCTGCCTGCCTCTGCCTCCCAAGTGCTGGGATTAAAGGTGTGCATCACCACGCCCAGCCCGTTATTATCTTTTTAAGGGCTGTATTCATGGAAAGCTTTTGTGTGAATTTGGTTTTGTCATGGAGTACTTTGGTTTCTCCATCTATGGTAATTGAGAATTTTGCTGGTTATAGCAGACTGGGTTGGCATTTGTGTTCTCTTAGGGGCTGTATAACATCTGCCCAGGATCTTCTGGCTTTGATATTCTCTGGTGAGAAATCTGGTGTAATTCTAATAGGTCTGCTTTTATATGTTATTTGACCTTTTTCCCTTACTGCTTTTAATATTCTGTCTTTATTTAGTGCATTTGTTGTTCTGATTATTATGTGTTGGGAGGAATTTCTTTTCTGGTCCAGTCTATTTAGGGTTCTATAGGCTTCTTGTATGTTCACGGCCATCTCTCTCTTTAGGTTTGGGAAATTTTCTTCTATAATTTTGTTGAAGATATTTGCTGGCCCTTTAAGTTGAAAATCTTCATTCTTATCTACCCCTATTATCCATAGGTTTGGTCTTCTCATTGTATCCTTGATTTCCTGGATGTTTTGAGTTAGAATCTTTTTGCATTTTGCATTTTCATTGATTGTTGTGTCCATGTTCTCTATGGAATCTTCTGCACCTGAGATTCTCTCTTCATTCTCTTGTATTCTGTTGCTGATGCTCACATCTATGGTTCCTGATTTCTTTCCTAGGGTTTCTATCTCCAGAGTTGTCTCACTTTGGGTTTTCTTTATTGTTTCTACTTTCCTTTTTAAGTCTTGGATAGTTTTGTTCAATTCCATCATCTGTTTGGTTGTGTTTTCCTGTAATTCTTTAAGGACTTCTACCTCTTTAGCACTGTTCTCCTGTATTTGTTTAAGTGAGTTATTAAAGTCCTTCTTAAGGTCCTCTACCAGAATCATGAGAAGTGATTTTGAATCTCAATCTTGCTTTTTGGATGTGTTGGGGTATTCAGGACTGGCTGAGGTCGGAGTGCTCAGTTCTGATGATGGTGAGTAGTCTTGGTTTCTGTTGTTAAGATTCTTACATTTCCCTTTGACCATTTGGTAATCTCTGGAGTTAGTTGTTATAGTTGTCTCTGGCTGGAGCTTGTTCCTCCTGTGATTCTGTTAGCCTCTGTCAGCTGTCCTGGGAGTCCAGCTCTCTTCTGAGTCTCAGTGGTCAGATTACTCTCTTCAGCCAAGCTCTCCTCTTGCAGGCTAGATACACAGAGGTCTGATGTTCAGACTTGCCTCCTGGTTGAAGATGAAGGCCAGAAACAGGGCCTGTCTCAGAAGATGGGTTGTCTCCACAGTTTAAGTGTTCACCTGCACAGACTTCTCTGGGTGTTACAGCCCTCCTGCATGGCTACCTCTCCTCTGGCAGGGAGGGTGCCAGGATGTCTGCAGCTGGAAACTGGGGTCTGTCCCAGAAGCTGTGTTGCTTCTGTAGTCCTCTAGCTCACCCTCCACAGTCTGTAAGCTGATATGAGCAGACTGGTCTCAGTGGGACCCAGTAGACAAGTTGACTCCCTTACCTGCTCTGGGGGTCTCAGCCCTCCTGGGTGGCCACCTCTCCTCTGAAGCCAGAAATGGGGGTATGTCTCAGAAGCTCTGTGGCCTCTGCCTGTCTCAGAAGCTCTGTTGCTTCTGCAGTCCGCTGCTCACCCTTTGCAGTCAGGAAGCCGACCTGCCATGGGGCCAATTTGTAATCAGTCTGTGGCAGTGGTTAAATAACCTTTATTGTTGACAACAAACACAACTGAAATGATCTGTCTTTCCAGAAATAGTTTGTCCATGTACGGATGAATTACAATGAATACCCAAGATACAATTTGTAAAACACATGAAACTCAAGAAGGAAGACCAAAGTGTGGATAGTTCATTCCTTCCTAGAATGGGGAACAAAATACCCATGGAAGGAGTTACAGAGACAAATTTCAGTCAGAGCCTGAAGGAATAACCATACAGAGAGTGCCCTACTTGGGGATCCACCCCATTAACAACCACAAAAGCCAGTCACTATGCAGATGCTAACAAGAGCCTGCGGACTGGAGCCTGATATAGCTATCTCCTGTGAGGCTCTGCCAGTGCCTGGAAAATACAGAAGTGGATGCTTACAGTCATCCATTGGACGAAGCACAAGGTCCCCAGTGAAGGAGCCAGAGAAACACCCAGGTAGCTGAACAGGTCTGAAACACCATAGGAGAAACATCAGTATTAACTAACGAGTACTCCCGAGCTCCTTGAAACTATACCACCAGTCAAAGAAAACACATGGTGGAACTTGTGGTTATATGTAGCAGAGGATGGCCTAGTGGGTCATCAATGGGAGGAGAGGCCCTACATCCTGTGAAGGCTATATGTCCCAGTATAGGGGAATGCCAGGACCAGGAATGGGAGTGGGTAAGTTGGGAAGCAGGGGGAGGAGGAAAGAGTTGGGGGATTTTTGGAAGGGAAACTAGAAAAGGAGATAACATTTGAAATGTAAGTTAAAAAATATCTAATAAAAAATAAAAACAATAAAATAAATATGCTTGAAGATTTTAGTAAAATACCATCTAATTGTAGAATTAAAAATTATATATATAAAATAATTGAATAGTATGATATATGTGGGCATTTTAAGTTTATCTCTCAGAACAAAAATCCTAAAATTGTACATGACTACACACACTTGGAAATCCCATGGCATGTGACCTTTTGGTTTAGAGGCCTGCTGTTTAAAGTGTGTGAGCCTCTATACTGTAGATTGGAATCCATCCTGACTCCTTTATTGACCATTTCCTTGGCTGTCAGATATCAGTAGGGCAGTTTCCCTCAAAGGTAGGATCACAACTTTAAAACAAGTTGTCAGATTAAATATTAAATAAGTATTTACTTTCCTGCTTTTCTTTCTTAGTTTCTTCTTTTACAATTTGTTACTATTGTAGTGATTTTGTTTTCTGAAATGATGTTTCTTCCACATGTTTATGGTTTCTTTCTCTCTAAATTTTCTGAATTTGAGTAAGTTATTCCTATTCCACAAACTTTTCTGTGTTAAGTATCTGCTTTAACATTATTTCAATTGACTGATTTTAAATAATTATATATTTGGCTTTTTTATTCTAAGACAAAAGATTAAATATGTTTGTATTGCCTCACTATGCTATCAGTGAAAACTAAATTCACCATAAACACCAAAACTCTAACGGCTCATAACCAAATGTATTATATATCTAGAGTTTTTGTAAATAACCATTATTAATTCCTTCTATATCTGGTTAACACTCCGTAGGTTGAAATAATTTTATTTTTATTTGTTTTAATTTTATTTTAATTATATTTATTTTTAAGTTGTACCTAAAGACTCATCCTTTCCCTCTATTCACATAATTGCAGAATCTGAGAGTGAGCTATTGGCATTTGCATATCTGCTGGATTCCATTTAAGAAACTGGGAAGCATAGCCTATTTTGAATCCCTTCATTTTGGTTTACAGTATGACAAAGTTAGAAATATTCCATCATCTAAATTTATGGTTTAGGATAAGAGAAGGCCATGCATAGCTTGTAGTAGAAGTATAGGATTGTGGTTGTAGAAGTATGGTTGTAATGATAAAGACACAGTTTCTGGCTTCCTGTTTTCTCTGGGGGTAGACAGTATATGTCAGATGAATTGGGTTTCATTTCACCTTATGCTCCTCGCAGATTATTTATGCTGCTTTTACTAGAGCACAACTCTGTAAGATTTGCCACTTGTATAAGCTTGTATGTATGTGTCAGAGTTTAATGAAGCTTCAGGCAGAATGAAACTAAGTATACACACGCTGGTCTTCCTTCTCCTTGATTTTCCTGTGTTTTGCAAATTGTATCTTGGGTATTCTAAGATTCTGTGCTAATATCTGCTTATCAGTAAGTGCATATCTAGTGACTTCTTTTGTGATTGGGTTACCTCACTAAGGATGATATCCTCCAGATACATCCATTTGCCCAAGAATTTTATAAATTCATTGTTTTTAATAGCAGAATAGTACTCCATTGTGTAATGGGTGGGTAGGGGAGCAGGGCAGGGAGAGAGTATAGGGAACTTTTGGGATAGCAATTCAAATGTAAATTAAGAAAATATATAATAAAAAAGAAAGAAATGAGCCCCTCTACCACACGTTATAGCTCTTGTGTCTAAATATCTCATGATGCTTCTAAGCTGATATCCATATACTTGCCAGCTTGCTCAGGTATGTACTGTATATACACTGATTTATTTTTATTAGAGTATACTTGCTGCTAATTAAAAGAGTTCTTTGTTATTTTCTTAAGGCACACAGCTTTCTACATCTGTAAGAATTCATCTCAGAATCACCTATTTTTTATAACCCATTCATAATCTATTAAAGTCCCAATAATTATTTTGTTCAGATCCAGGCTTTGTCCATTACAGTCTGTATAAAGATAATTATTTAGCTAATCTACTTTTCCTTGCTTATATGGGAGGTTTGCAACAAAAGAATAAAAGATCACATTTGTGTATTTGTGTACATTATAGTATGCTAAGTAATTATGTATGTATGTATGTATGTATGTATGTATGTATGTATGTATGTATGGACATATATGCTTTAAGCATCCTAAGATATGATCATTCTTAGCCACAAGTTCTAGTCTTTTTTAAAATTTTAAATTCTTTTGTTTACATTCTAGTCATTGCTCCCCTTTCAGTCCCCCCTTCCACAGTTCCTGATCTCATTCCTCCTCCCTCTTGTCTCTGAGAGGGTGCTCTCCCTACCACCAGGCTGTCCCTAGGGCCTCAAGTCTCTAAAGGATTAACCACATCTTCTCCCAATGAGGCCAGACCAGGTAGACCTCGGCTATATTTGTGCCATGGGCCTTGGACCAGCCCATGTATGCTGATGATTGGTGGCTCAGTCTCTGGGAAGTGCTAGTCTTTATACCCTTATATTATATGATCAGTTCACGAGATGAAGTACAATATATTGACCTTGATATTCATATATTAACATTAGTTTGCACATAGGCAAAATATGTGTATGTGTGTGAGTCGAATGGGTACCATTATCTTTTTTAGAAATTCTCTGGTCTTCTAGCCTTGATTCTTTTTTTTTTTTTTTTTTTTTTTTTCCTTAAAATTCTGGCAACTATACAATTTTCTTTGAGGATAGTAATTTTACTATCAGTCAGATAATAAAAACAGTGCAATATTTGTAAACTTCTTTATACTCATTAGTTTGGTTTGGGTTTTGCTACTTATACATTGAGTATATAGAGTTTTCAGTGATAGAGCACACATTGATAGAAATCTTTAGAATTGAAATTTAGTAAGAGAAACAATTGATGTTTTTCCCTAGGTCACTGCCTCCCATAACCCTTTCCCCCCATGTGCCCTGCTCCTCATCTGAGTGGGTGGGGACCTCCTGGATATCCCCCTGCTCTGGTACATCAAGTCTCTGTTGTGTTAGGTGCTTCTTCTCCCACTGAGGCCAGACAAGGCAGCCCAGATATGAAGAACATATCCCATAGACAGACAACAGGTTTTGGAATCCTGCTCCAGTTGTTCAGGACCCACATGAAGACCAAACTGCATATCTGCTACTTATAAATGAGGAGGCCTAGGTCTAGCCTGTGTGTACGCTCTTTGGTTGGTGTCTCTGAGAGCCCCAAGAGTCCAGGTTTGTTGACTCTGTTGGTCTTCCTTTGGAGTTCCTACCCACTCAGGACCCCCGATCCTTCCTCCTATTCTTCCATTAGAGTCCACAGCCTCCAACCACTGTTTGGCTGTGTGTGTCTGCATCTAAGTCAGGTGCTCGGCTTAGCTTCTCAGGGACTGCCATACTTGACCCCTGGTTGCAAGCATATAGAGGATCATTAATAGTGTCGGGGATTGATGCTTACAGATGGGATGGGTCTCAAGTTGGTTGACCATTCCCTCAGTCTTTGATCCATCACCAATTCTTGCATTTCTTGTAGACAGGATAAATTCTGGGTTGAAATCTTTGTGGGTGTGTTGGTATCTCTATAGCAGTACTGGGGTTCCTGCTTCACTGCAGAAGATGGATTCTTTAGGCTTTATATCACTAATGCTGTGAGTCACAGCGAAGGTCACCCCCATTTATACTTGGGTACCTCCCTTATCTCAGGTCTCTGTCTTGTCCTGGAGAAGGCCCCACACCTTTGTCAGTATAGATTTACATTCATTTTCATGGCAATCTGACCATCTCTCCTATCCTTTCCCTCACCTGATCCAGTACCTCCCCCTCAATTCCCCTCCCATCCTCTTTCCCACCCACCTCACTCCCTCCATTCTGTACTTATGACTATTTTACTCCCCCTTTTAAGTAATATTCAAGCATCCTTGCTTGTTTCTTCCCTCTTGTTTAGCTTCTTAGGGTCCATAGAGTGTAGCATGGGTCGCCTGTAGTTTATGGCTCATACCCACTTATAAATGAGTATATACAATGCATGTCCTTTTGGGTAAGGGTTGCCTCACTTAGGATGATATGCACAAGTCCCACCCATTTGCTTGCAAAATTCATGATGTCTTTGTTTTTAATAGGTGAATAGTATTCTATTGTATAAATGTACCACATTCTCTTTATCCATTCTTCAGTTGACCATCTAGGTGGTTTACAGTTTCTGACTATTACAAATAAAGGTGTTATGAATATAGTTGAACAATTATATTTGTATGATGTTGGAACATCTTTTAGAAATATGTCCAGGAGTGGTATAGCTTGGTCTTGAATTAGAACTGTTCCCACTTTTCTGAGAAACCACCAAATTGGTTTCCAAAGTGGTTGTACAAGTTTGTACTCCTATCAACAATAGAGGAGTGTTCTCCATGTCCCATGACCTTGCCAGCATGTACTATCTCTTGAGGTTTTTGTATTAGCCATTTTGATGAGTGTAAGATGGAACATCAGAGTTGCTTTGACTTGCATTTCCCTGATGACTAAGGACTTCAAACATTTCTTTAAGTGCTTCTTAGCCCATTGAGATTCTTCTGTTGAGAATTCTCTGTTCAGCTTTGTATCTCATTTTTAATTGGGCTATTTGGGTTGCAGATTCAATGAAGGTGTGCTGTGAGGTGGTAGGAGAATGGAGGTTTGCCTGGGCTTGCAAGCTGCTCAGAGCAGCTTGGCTTAGTTCAGAAGACCCAGCAAGCAGAGAAGATGGGCAGGGGAAGGAATGCTTACATGTATGGCTCAGGACCAGCAATTCTCATAAAGTTGGGAAGAGAGGTGGCAGGAGAATAGAGGTTCCCCTGGAATATCAGGCTGATCAAGGCAGCTTGACTTGTTCTAGAGGACTCAGCAAGAAGAAAGATGGGTAGGGAAAGGGATGCTTACCTATCTGGTTCAGGATCCACAGATCTGTTGAGGGTGGGTGGAGAGGTGGGGGAAGAGTCTTTCTTTCCCTTCTAACACAGCCTAACAAGTTACAATAAGACTAGGCACAAATCCTCATATCAAGGCTAGAAAAGGCAGCCTAGCAGGAGGAAAAGGGTCCCAAACACAAGCAAAAGTCTTAGAGTCAACCTCCATGCCCACTGTTCAAGTTCCACAAGAAAGCTATATAGCCATAATCTATATGCACAATAACTAGCTCAGACTGATACAGTGTCAGTGCTTTTGGTTATAGACTCTGTGAGCCCCTATGAAGTTTCCTTAGTTGATTCTGTGGGTCTATGTTCTTGGGTGTTCTCATACTCCTCTGTCTCCTTCAATCTTTCTGCCATTTGTCTGCCTTTTTCCCTTGACTCCACCTAGTGTTTGGCTATGGATTTTGTATCCACTTCCATGCGTTCCTGGATGATGCCACTCTGATGACAATTGGGCTAGGAACCAATATATAAGTAGAGCAAAATATCACTAGGAATCATTTCATTGACTCTCTCCTCTGCCACCCAATTGTCCTTGGTTAAATCCTGTGTCTCTGGGTTGTCCTGTCTGTGGTTCCTGGCCATATAGGATAGTGCCAGATACGGGTTTTCTCCTGTGGTGTGGGCCAATGGTTGAAACAATCAGTCCTTGGCCACTCCTATAAATTCTGTGCCACCATTGCCCTAGCACATCTTATAATCAGGAGATCTGTAAATGGAAGGTTTTGGGCCTGAGTTGATGTTTCTGTCCCACTGCTAAGAGATTTGCCTAGTTATCGAGAATAGCCTGTTTGGATTTTTAACCCCATTACTGGGTGACTTTGCTAGGGACATTCTCATAAACCCTGGTGAATTTTTGAGGCACTATTTTTCTACATAGTCCTTTACAATTGTCCTATAATTCAAGTTGTCTTTCCCAGTACTCTTTCCCTATATCCCTCCTACCCCTCACCTGATTATTCCTAATCTCATTCCAGACCACTCACAATTCTATTTCCATTTCCCTAGGGGATCCATGTGTTCCCTGTTGAGCCCTCCATTTCACATAGCCTTCCTGGGTATGTGGACTGTAGCAGGATTATTCTTTACTTAGCAACTAATGCCCACTAATATGTGAATACATAGCACTCTTGTCTTTCTGGGTCTGGGTTACATCACTCTGGATGATATTTTCTGGTTTCATCCATTTGCCTGCAAATTTCATGATGTCATTGTTTTTAACAGCTAAATCATACTCCATTGTGTAAATGGAGTACACAGCATATTTATTCATTTTTCAGTTGAAGAACATCTATGTTGTTTCTAGTTTCTGGAAAAAAAAAGCCAAAAAAAAAAAAACCAAAACAAATGAAACAAAACAAAACAACAACAACAAAAAAACTACAGTGACCATGGTTGATCAAGTGTCATTGTGGTGGGATGAAGCATCTTTTATGTATATGCACAAGAGTTGTGTAGCTGGATCCTGAGGTATATCAATTTTCATTTCCCTGAGGATCCACCACATTGATTTCCATAGTAGCTCTATAATTATACAAGTGCACTGAACATGAATTATAAATTGGTTTATTCTAACTTCATTTGTGCTAAATATTTTCCTATATAAATACAGTATCTTGAAATAGTAAAATTGATATAATTCACCATAAAATTTTGTTGTGTTCAAATCTTATATTAAAATAAAATACCTGCAACATTTCTCAGCTATATAGGCAATAAGTCTTTCTGTTTAAACTGTCTGTCCATAATTATAGGACAGCTTCAGTGCTGCAATAATAAAAATGGTACATAGTGGAGTTTTTATAAGAAGATTTTGTTTTCTTCATTGTTTTCCATATTGTATAATTTTATGAACCTGGGCAAATTTGTGATATTACTTAGATGAATTCATTGGCAAAAAAAAAAAAGAAAAAAATATTGACAACTTGGAAAAATCAGTTAGATATTGGTTGAAATTTTGATGCTGTCAACTAAATCTAAGTTTGAGAGAACTAGAACCCTCCAGAGATTGAAATGGCATATGTGGAACTGAAAGCTTATACCGTGGTTTATTGTCAGAGCCTTTGCTGTATTTTAAGTAAACCATGTGTTTGAGAGAATAACCATGATAATGTGTGCTAATTTGCCTGTGAAACATTTCTCATCACAGCAGATGCTAAACAGGAAGGAAATTCCAATATTTTTAAGTGGCAGGCAAAGTAATTTGAAATAACTGAAAATGGTGTGAACTCTTCAAGGATTTCTAAATGTACATAAGCAAGTAGTACTTGCCTGTCTTAGTTAGAAGCCTGAAGTTTACTTGAGGCATCAAGGGACTCGTTGTGCACTTCTCCTCTGAGGGCTTTAGTCATTTGGCTTGAAAGGCTTGTCATTTCAAGATTGAGACAGATTTAAAATTTCTCAAAGCATGACCTTTTATTTTTTTATTTTTGATCAACTCAGACTAAAATTGAAAGCATAAAGAAAGAGTGAAACAATTTCAAAGCTTTTACTTAAAGATGCCTGTTTTTTTTTAAACTGCCACGCTGAGTGTTTTGACTTTGTGTTCCCAGAGAAGTTCAGGGAATTGAAACCACTGTGCCTGGGATGGACTTGTGGAAGTGTCTGTCTCCTTTCTGTGATTAGAACACTGAAGCTATCGCTAATCAAGGACAAATTTGTAAATTAAATTGCCTTTGTGCATGTTTTAAAAATAAGATAATAGTTTAGTGTAGTTGAAATAATTGATATTCTTTTAACTACCTCCTAATAAATCACACATTTTATGGACAAAGTAGGAAGCTGGCTAGCAAATGTTTGATTTAAATCTACATACACTTAGAGTACAGTCTTCTTGTCAAATGAGGTTACCAGAGCCCTAATGGGAATTCATTTTTGTCACTATGGTAGAATCACAACCTTTAGCTTAAAGCTACTAAGCTCTTCATAACAAGCGCAACGTGTCCATCTTTACCGACAGAATGGGCATGATCACGATTAATAAAAATAGCTGCCAAGGCATCTCCCTAACACTCTTCACGACAGTGAGAAGACTATTGATTTTAAATGCCATGAAGTGAAATATTTTCAAAAGTGTTCATTTTTTTTGATCAACTATTATTTTCCAAAAGAACCCGAGTGGAGTATAAAGTTCTTCATAGTGCTCTTTCGTACTGTTGGCATTTTACTTTATTTCAAAGAAACTTCCAAAACATGAAAACACTATCTCTAGCTCTGCTTCTCTCTTTTCTGTTTGTGCATTTCCTGCTTGCTGCTCCTCCAGGCTCTCCATTCTTTCTCCTCTTCTTTTCACCCCCTTACTCCTACATCCTTCTATCTGACTCTTTTATTCTTAAAGGGGGAAACCCTTGTTAGATGTAAAAGAAAAATACACTTTAAGAGAGCAAAATTGTTTTAACTGATGTTAATATTTTCTTATTTTAGGCAGAATATTAAAGCTAAATAAAGTCTGCAAAATCTGAGACAGAGAGTAAAAGACCTTTTATCTTTGATGAGTCTCAAAGTTCATACTTTAGGGCACAAGACTTTTTTTTATTGTGTGGCATTAATTATTCAATCTGGTGATTCCTATGATCTTAACAGTGTGGCTTTAAACATAGTTGACATTGACTATGTGCTACATATTTCTACATAAATTGTGTAATTATGTTGGCCTGGATGTTATGAAACTGTCATCTTTTTACAACAGCTATCTTCAATTTAAATAGAGTTTTAAGTAAAAGTAAGAAATTGATTTAGCCATTTAAAACTTGCAGTAAATTCCCTATTACAACTTGTAGTGTATTCCTTACATATCATGTCTATCTTCCCCTATCAGAGGAGTAACTAGTTATGTGCAGGGCTCAATCAGAGTGTCCTAAGTTCAACCTGAGTGGAGACCTTTGCATGATTGGCAGTGATTCACCTTGTATTATGTCTTAAGGGATCTTTAAACCTGCTGTTTAGGACATAATATGTATCACTAGAGAGTACAGAGCCATACCATTCACATTTGTCCACATGCAGCCTGTAAGAGAACACTAGTGCTTGAGTGTAGTCAATAAGAGAAAGTATGTCCTGTATGAATGATGCACAGGCACATTTTATAAAATTTCTCAGATGATTCAGAGAAGGCGTACCAGTTACTGAGTAGTAAGAGGCTACAGCACACCCATCTTTGACTGGCTCTTTCTTTTTCTGCTTATGTCTCCTTTCCTGATCACGTCGTGCTACCTGGGATCATGTTATGAAGCCACTTGCTCACAAGCTGTTTTAAATCTTTGTTCTTCAAGGTCCCTGGAAGAGATGAGATAATTGCAAATTAGCAAACCTTTTTACCATGGTAGGTCATGAATAGTTAAATTATTATTGAAGAATGACTAAATTTCATGAGTCATTGTAAGAAAAAAGATGGCAGCTTAGAGGTCTTGTTTCTGATTTATTTGTTCCCTCTCTGAATATGAACTCTGGCAGAATGTATGGAGATAATTTCCCTGGTCATGCTGACTTGGGTGACCAATGTTCTTTAATGCAGAGTCCCTAAGATAAACTAACTCCTTACATTGAGCTCTGGAAAATAAAATTCAAAACTCTACTTAGAAAGTGCTTCCATGCCGGGCATGGTGGCGCACGCCTTTAATCCCAGCACTTGGGAGGCAGAGGCAGGTGGATTTCTGAGTTCGAGGCCAGCCTGGTCTACAAAGTGAGTTCCAGGACAGCCAGAACACACAGAGAAACCCTGTCTCGAAAAAAAAAAAACCAAAAAAAAAAAAAAGTGCTTCCATGTTTGTAGTCTTAATTTAACAAAGTACAGACAAAAAGAGTAGATCCTAACTCTAACAGTTATAATATGACAGATCCATAAAATATCTTAACAGTTACACAGGTATGTTGGTAAGGCTTGTAATCACAGTTACTTGGGAAGCTGAGGCAGCAAGGTGGCGAGTAAAAACCTTGCTTGGATGACAGGTAAAATTCAAGGCCAATCTAGATAATTTATTGAGACCTTCTCACAGCAAACCATAAAAAGAGGGTTAGAGATATAGCTCAGTGATTGCTTAGCCTTAGCTCAATATTGAGCTGAAGAATGAATGAAAAAAAAAATCTTGTAGTTGGATATTTAAATAATAATTATACTCAAGAGATCAGAGAACATATTTAAATAACATTCTATGTCTTAAGTTCTCTGACTATGTTTTCCATATCACTGTCCTTATTTTTTTGTTGTCTGGTTTTATTTTTAAGTATAACTTCTCATATATGCTCAACTTTTTTGTGTATTATACTATAATATTAATCATAAATTATAGGAAGCCAAATAAAATACATAAAATGAAAAGAACTTGCATCATATATGTGGCGGTTTGAATAATTTTGTCCCTTATTGATGTGTGTGTTTGAATGCTTCACCCACAGGGAAAGGCACAATTAGAAGGTGCAGCCTTATTGGAGTAAGTACGGTCTTGTTGGAGTTGGTGTGTCACTGTGGAGTAGGATTTAAGGTCCTAGGCTTAAGCTCCTCCCAAGGTGGAATTGCAGTATCCTGTTGGCTGTTGCAGAAGATACTCTCCTTCTGGCTGCATTCTCATTAAGTTGTAAAACTCTCAGTTCCTTCTGTACCTTCCCCTGTGTCTGCCTGCATGCTGCCATGCTTCCTGTCATGCTGATGATGGACTGACCCTTTCAAATTATAAGCCAGCCCCAATTAAATTTTTTCTTTTGTGTGAGTTACCTTGGTCATAGTGTCTCTTCACAGCAATAAAACCTGTAGACCGAATATATTAAAAACAAAAACAAAAACACTTTCAATTCCTAAAGAAATTATTTGCAACCGAAATCTTTATGCTAAGTCATGTTAACTTGTCAGAATTATAAAGCTCTGTGGAATTTTAACTATAACAAGCCCAATCATTGTGTTGCTTGGGTTTCCATTAAATTGACATTAATAGATATAGTCCAGAAACACATTATGCAATGATAAGTTTAATCAATGAATGCAGAGGAGTATCAACCTATGCCCTAAGATTATCCAAAGAAATTAAAAATAAGTGAAACTTGGCCCTAAGACACATTTACAAAACTCAAAATATAGCACTATAGATTTTATCAGGTTAAGATTTAACATTTACAAAATGTTAAATTCTAATTTGTTGAAAGTAGCATGACACATAAAGGTAACCACGACACTTCTGATATCATTTGACTTCCTTCAAGGTGAGCGAAGAAATTAAACAAATAACTAATATTGTTAATTGTGCACATTAGGAGTTTCATAAAGTAGCCTGATAATTATAATCACTATCACCATTTGAGATGCTCTAGCACCTAAAAAAGGGACTCATTTTCTGGGTTGTATCCCAGACTTCAACAGAGAGATGTAAACGGCAATGTTCCCATTGTGCATCCCCTGATGCTGTGTAAGACTTTTAGAAATGAGAATGTCTGTTATTCAAATGCATTGTGTGTCTTCCTGCAACTTTGCCAGGAAAGCTTGAGGCCCTAGGAAAGCAGTCAGCAGAGCTGCCTGCCTCAGAGACATGAGAAACCAGGCAGCCCAGGGAAGCTGTGGACAGCCCTGGGAAGCTGTGGGCAGCCCTGAGAAGCTGTGGGCAGCCCTGGGAAGCTGTGGGCAGCCCTGGGAAGCTGTGGACAGCCCTGGGAAGCTGTGAGCTGCTGGCTGGATTTGAATGAAATGGACTTTGCTTTTCTGCTACTTTTCTGTTGAACTGGCCCTGAAAATCCCAGGATTCTTTAGAAGAATTAAGAAAAAAAAAAGAAAAGAAAAAAAAATGATCTCTCTTTGGGTAGTAATTCTGTGAAATAGATTAAGAAATATTCTTTCTCATGCCAGCAGGCAGCAACTAAACCCCAACAAAATTCACAAGCTGAAATCTTAGAACAAAGACTGTGTACCGTGACTGTGGGTAGACAATATTGTCTTGACTCAGCAAGTGTATGCCTCATAGGAGGAGCACAGAGACCTTCAGGAGAACTGTGGTTCTCAACCTGTGGGTCCCAACCTCTTCTTGCACATATCGCTCCAAAGATACTTGTATTGCAATTCATAACAGCAATAAATTACAGTTATGAAGTAGCAATGAAAGTAACTTCATGTCTGAGGGAGAAGAGGTGGGTGGAACCAAAGCATGAGCATTAGGAAGCATAGGAGTCATTGCCCTAAAGAGTATAGGGAGCCAGGCACTGGTGGCACATGCCTTTAATCCCAGCACTTGGGAGGCAGAGGCAGGCGGATTTCTGAGTTCGAGGCCAGCCTGGTCTACAGAGTCAGTTCCAGGACAGCCAGAGCTACACAGAGAAACCCTGTCTCAAAAAACAAAACAAAACAAAACAAAACAAAACAACAAACACAAACACAAACACAAAACAGTGCATGGAAGTAAAATAGAAGGAACAGTGGAGCAGGAGAATGATACTATAAAGACTAGGATACCTGAACATCTAGCTGTTAGAAGAAATCATAGATGGCACCCTACATGATACAAGTGAGAAGTGAGAAAAGAACTTTATGAATAGGATTCCACTTGCCTGGCAATTAAGATCAGCACTTGACAAATGGGACCCTGTAAGACTAAACAGCTCCTGTACAGTTAAGGAAATAATCCAAGAACAAAAAGACTACAGAATAGGAGAGGATCTTTGCTAGCTATATATCTGACAGGAGATTGATATACAGTATCAATATACAAAGAAATTTAAAAAAAAAGAAAAGAAAAAAGAAAAAAATGTGAAGGAAACAAAAACCTCAATTTAAAAAGGGGGTGCAAAAAACTAAATAGGCAATTCTCAAGAAAAAAAAAAGGAAAGTGAGGAGAGGGGAGGGGAGGGGAGGGGAGGGGAGGGGAGGAGAGGGGAAGGGAGGGAAGGAGAGGAGAGGAGAGGAGAGGAGAGGAGAGGAGAGGAGAGGAAATGAAGAAAATTGGCTAAGAAATAGCAATTATCATCCTTAGCAATTAGCAAAAGACAGATGAAATAGCACTGAGTGTTGCAGGATATTCCCTGCCCAATCACATTAGGGCAGTGTGAGGCTTGTGATTAGACAGGAAAATGTAGACAGAGTGAGGAGTTGATGAGACACAGAGAGAGATGTCTGAGGAGGAGAGGGAGACCCAGAATGGAGGCTGACATGGTGTTATCCAAAAATTAGAATACTTGTGTTAAAGCTTTACCATTATCATTTGGCTCTGATATTATTGTATTGGCTTCATGTAAATTGTGTTATTATTGATATATGAATCTTATTGGCTAATTAAGCATTAAATATTTCCTAAAACAACTGTGATATGAAGTGATCTTAATCAGAATGGATCAATGAACAAACAACTGATAATGAATGCTTGTGAGGGTGTGAAGCATCAATTGTACCCTCATTCACTGTGGGTACAATTGATGCAGCTCTTCTGGAAATCAATATAGAGAATACACAAAACACTAAAAATAAATCTCCCATATGACCCAGCTCTACTATTCCTTGGTATATCTCCAAAGGACTCAACATCCTAGTCTAACAGGTATTTGCTCAGCAATGTCCATAGCTGATTTATTCACAAATTAAATAAATATCCTTCAACAGGTGAATGGATAATAAAAATGTGGTGCATACACAAAATGTAATATACTTTGTCTTACTCAATGTTCTACTTCTGAGAAGTGACACTATGTTTATGTCAACTCTTATAAAAACAAAACAAAACATTTAATTGGAGTTTGCTTACAGCTTGAGGTTTAGTCTATTGTACGCATGGAGGAATGCATGGCAGCCTGCAGGTATGAGGCTGGAGAAGGAGCTGAGAGTTCTATATTCAGATCAACAATCATCAAGAAGAAGTTGACACAGGGCTTGGCTTAGTCTATTGAAATATCAAAACCCATCCCCAGTTGTCACACTTCCTCTAATGCAGCCACACCTATTCAAACAAATAGAGCAACTCCTTAAATAGATAAATCCACAGAATAGTGTGGCCTTTGTATTGACTTGTTACTTTCATATGTTTCTTAGTTAGGGAAGACAATAAACATACTGAGTCTTTTAAGTCATGTTGAGTCTTTGTAAAAATTGTATCCATAACATGTTAAGCTCTTCTATGTAGAGATTACAGCAAAATGGAAGAAACCCAAAGATGTTATTTCTGGGATCATACATAGTTTATCAGACACTTATTGTCAGTCATGTTCACCAATATCCTATATTTAATTATGCAACACAACATTATACAAATTGTTCATCAGGGAGAAGGAATTCAAGACCACTGAGAAACAGAGGTGATATCAGAGTTAGAGCAAAGTATACCTTAAACCCTTTTTCTTCTTTCCTTTACTTCTTTCTCTCTCATTCTCCTTCCTTCCTTCCTTCCTTCCTTCCTTCCTTCCTTCCTTCCTTCCTTCCTTCCTTCCTTCCTTCCTCCCTTTCTTCCTCCCTCCCTCCTTCCCTTCCTTCCTTCCTTCCTTCCTTCCTTCCTTCCTTCCTTCCTTCCTTCCTTCCTTCTTTCCTTCCTTCCTCCTTCCCTCACTCCTTCCCTCCCTCCTCCCTCCCTCCCTTCCTCCTTCCCTTCCCTTCCCTTCCTCCTTCCCTTCTCTTCCCTTCCCTTCCCTTCCCTTTCCTTCCTTCCTTCCTTCCTTCCTTCCTTCCTTCCTTCCTTCCTTCCTTCTTCCTTCCTTCCTTCCTTCCTTTTAGAGAACATAAATACTGCATATACATACTACTAATACATATTCTGAATTGGTAGCTTGTGTAGCACTTTCAGATTCTATGGAAGTCAATCCCCAGAGAGAATACTTCCAGATACTTTACAGATTGATTTCTCTGATTGATGTGGTACAGGTCAATGGTGGTTTCTGCAAGAAGATCTTACCTGAACATCAGGCAATCAACCACAACTGTTTTAATGAATGTTTGATCTTAGAATGAGCCAGGGCAAGTTTCTCAGCAAGAGGTCAACTCAGTCCTACAATTCAGACTACTTCAGGTAGACAATAGCAATGAGGAGTCCATTGGAGAATGAACCTTAAGACCAAAGACTGTAAGAAAGTGGACACACCTGTACAAATTAATAGTTGTAATCAGAGTAGATGTTTAAGTAGCAGTATAATTGGAAGAGGAGCAGTGTGGAAGAAGATTCTGAAATAGAGCAAACAACTAAGCTGAAGAGAACCAAACTCTGAGAGTAATGACACTGTCCATAATCAGAGTGAAGAGAAACAACAATGTACAGGACATATTTTCATGTATTGGAATACAGTCTCTTTTGGAAATGTCAAATAGGATTATACCAATTGGTAATAATTCCATACAAAGGACATTTTGGACATTTGAAAGATATATGTTTTGCTATGGGAATGAAAGAAAGATAAAGTTTTAGATATATAAAACTGGGTGATATTAATTCTCATGCAATTTTAATATTATAGATGATATTTTAATCTCAAACCTATTTAATATTCGGAGTGTGAAACATAATAGACTTGTATATGTTAGCATGAAATATTTTACATGATGATAATGTTTATAAAAGTTTATGGAAATAACTATTATGTCACTCTGAAGAAGACTGCATTTTATTTTGTTTGGAACTTTATAGAATTGTTTATCACATAACAGGGATTTCATTGACAACACTTTTCTTATAATGGAGTGGATGTCCAATAACATTTCTGAACAAATTGGCTCTTTTGACATTTTTGTTTTCCTGAAGATGATTATAATAGATGTGATTATACAACTGCACCACTTTGTGGTATAGTACAGTTCCTAAATAAACTATACATTGTTTTATAAGTTACTTTCTTTTAATTTCTCTTTAAGTATCATGGCATTACATTTACATAAAAATATTTTACACCTGTGATTGTATTGCCTATGAATTTTATTTCAGAATTGTTAAGGGTTCATTAAATATGATTTAAAAGCTGTTCTAAAATCTTAGCTTCTATTTTGCTATTGCAAACATGTGGCAATACTTACAGTGAATGACGGAATCAAGTTTTTCTTTCAATTTTACAAATACAGTTTTTATTTGTGAGCTTTTTAAAATTTTCATTTCTGATAGGTGAAATCTTAGTAATTATACCCGGGAAAATCCTTTAGGGCATAATTTTTATTTTCATAAATGAGCACTGCACAGCATGATAGTTTGGAAAGAAAACAAGGATTTGCCCAGGTGCAGAACCCATCCCTTCTCCACTGAGTGGGAAGTCAAAGAAAACATTTAAAGTGACAGGAAAGTGGCGCCCCTGCAACTGTAGATAAGGAATAAACTACTTTCTCAATCATGAGAGATATTTATTCCAGATGGCTGGATTCTAAACATTAGATTATTAATTATGGAATCACCAGGGGCTGTTGAAATGGGAGGCAGCCTGTTGCTGGTTTCAGTATGGCTGTAGAAGAGGAGGTACAACATAGTTCCTGCCCCTGGAGCATTGCCTCACTGTTGATCCCATGATCCTCACATGTGCTGATGGTTGCTGTTGCCCTGAAGTTGACCTGCTGTCCCACTCTACTTTCAATCTTCCTTTCTGGGAATATACTTTCCCAATTACTCAGAGCTAATCATACCACAGTAAATGAAACAGATCCAATTTTCAGAAATGAGGAATGGGGATGGTCATGGGGCTGTGGAGGATGAGGAACAGGCCCTCTGCTTGGCCTTTAGGGTCATGTGAAAAGATCTAGACAATATAACCACAAGGGCCTGAGTTTTGGATCAGTAGTTCCTGATAAAAGCCTACATGGTCCTTTTTGGAAATGGTTTATTGGCAAACTTGTTCTTGATTTTGGAATCATAAGGAAGTACATGGACCCTCTGGTCCAATCACTGCTGCATTGGTTCAGCCATGAACTTGTAGATATCAAGGATAGAGAGTAAGAGTGGTCCCAGGAAGAAAAGGTATGGATAGAAAAAATAGGAAATTATATATGATTTCAGAATAAGTTCCACGATGCTATGGAATTGCTAGGATAAAGAAATGAAGATTAGAGAATTAAAAGATGTGGAAGCATATAAAAAGTTAGTGCTCTATTTGTGTGGCTACCTGAAGAATTGGAGATAATCCCTGGAATGATAATAGAGAAAGCTATCCATTTTACTTACATAAATTCAAAACTTTGTAAGTAATCATTTTAACTTTTGTATTCTGTTATCCTTCTGTTTTTATATGAGAATAATTATGAAAGGCTGCTGTCTGTTGTATCAGAAAACTGGAAGAGATGTGGTCAGCTACCCATCAGTAACAGGCTGTAGAAGCCCATAAGAAAATGTGCTTTTGCTTTGGGCTTGGTTCTGCTTTATGGAAATGGTAGCTGGAACTACTGATCCGGAACTCAGTGATTTTATGTAAATCTAAGAATTCTTGATAATTATTAACAACGCCAAAGCCTCGACGATGTAGCTTTAGTAAATAGAAGATTATTCTTAGGATCTCTCTGATTACTAAGCTGAAGTTGAAGAATGAAGAATACTAGGAATCATCAGGGAACAGAGAGAGTACCTGAACTAGCAGCTTGCATCTACTAACTCTGAGTCATTATTGAATCAGTTCTGTTCCCTTTCCCACCTTCATCAGGACCCTCTGCACACTGAGGCTAGACATGGGCAGAATTTTGTACTTGCCCAGTTGGGCCTTGGGACCCACAGTGTATTTAATTTTACAGTCTTGGAGAAAGCAACTTGCAGTCACACTATGTCCAAAATTAAAGAACATACATAATGTTATTTGATCTCATGACCCTCTGTAATTCTCTCCTGTTCCTTCCAATACCAGATCTTATCCCTTTTTTTCCCTATCCCTCCTCTGTCCCTCCCAGGTCCTCTTTGCAAAAACGAGGAGGATAGTTGGATGGGAGGGTGCTTGTGAAGGTGTAGCTGGGAAGTAAACAAAAAGATAAGATGAAATATAATACAATTAATATATTACCACAATAGTGAAATGAACCATAGGTAACATGCTGTTTTTAATCATCTAGTGTGGTGGTTTAAGTATGCTTGACCCAGGGCACTATCAAGAGGTGTGGCCTTGTTGGAGTAGTTTTGCCTTGGTCATGGTATCTCTTCACTGCAATGGAAACCCTAACTAAGACAGTAGGTGCTACTGGGAATTGGGTATTGCTCTGATAGGCTTGATTATGTTTTTGTTTGGAGGAATATGATTTTGGAGGAATTTGGTTTTGGAAAGCCATAGGATGCTTTAAGTGGCCCATAATTGGCCATTATAGTAGGAAATAAGCAAGACATGGACACTGAGGAAACGGAATCCTGTGTTCAATGTGATAAACAGATTAAGGGAGTGGTGACTTTGGGGCAATATCCCATCTAGCTAAACTTATCATTTGTGTCTTGGCAGTGCAATAATGGATAGTTATATTATTATGACCTGGTCATTGTTTTAATTTGAATATAAGGAGATACAATTAAGTATCAAATTGACAAATAATAGGTTGTTATGGATAATCAACTTGATTAAAAGCTATAATAAAATTCTTAGCTCCTGGCATGGTGCTATTTTCCTTTAATCCTATGAGAGCAAGGCAAACAGATCTCTGGGTTCAAGGTCAGCCTGGTATAGTGCAAATACCAGGTTAAAAATAGCCCTTCTGGAAGAAATTTGGAAATGAAAAATTTAGAATTTGAATAGGAACCACAGAGTCAAGCATCACCAACAGAAGATAGGAGATGGGAAGGAGAGGGTTAGGCATTGGCATTGGAGAGATGAGAGAAGTGGATATAGCCACTTCAAATACAAAATTCTGCCCATGTCCAGAATTAACCCCCCCAAAACAAACAACAAACAAACAATCAATCAAACAAACAAACAAGCAAAACAAATCTCCTGGGAAGATACCTAGGCCAATTTCTGTTGGGTTTTTGTTGTTGTTGTTTGTTTGTTTGTTTGTTTGTTGTTGTTTTTCAAGACAGGGTTTCTCTGTATAGCTCTGGCTGTCCTGGAACTCACTTTGTAGACCAGGCTGGCCTCGAACTCAGAAATCCGCCTGCCTCTTCCTCCCGAGTGCTGGGATTAAATGCATGCGCACCACACCCTGCCGGCCAATTTCTAAGAATAATAGATATAGAGAAAGGAGAGAAAGCACAGGTCAACGGCACAGAAAATATTTTCAACACAATAGGAAAGAATCCTAAACAGTAAGGGAGATGTCATTCAAAGTATTAAAAAATATATATACAGGACACCAAATAGACTGCTTAAGAACAGAAAATCCCCTTGCCACATAGTAATTAAAATACTAAACATAAAGAACATAGAAAGAACATTTAAAAGTTGCTAAGGAAAAAGATCAAGTAATATATAAAGAAAAACCAATTGGAATGAACTTGACTTCTCAGTAGAGACTGTAAAAGCCAGAAGGGCCTGTACAGATGTGATTCAAATTCTGAGAGACAACAAATGCCAGCCCAGACTATGTCCAACAAAAATTTCAATCACCATAAATATAGACATTCCACAATATAACCAAATTTAAGCAATATCTATTTATAGATATAGCCTCACAGAAGGTGTTAGAAGGAAAAGTACAACCCAAAGAAATTAATTTTCACCCAAGAAAACACAGGGAATAAAACATCTTAGGCCAGCAAAGACAAAATAATGAAGCACATAGTCATATACGTAGTATCCACAGACATATAGACACACAGATACACACCACCACCACCATCACTACTACTACCACCACCACCACCACCATCACTATCATCACCACTACCACTACTGCCATGGCCACTATCATCACCAACAACCAAGTAAAAGGAACTTCTCGCTGATATATCTCAACGTAAAGGACCTCAATAATTTCCCAATAAAATAACTAGGCTTACATTATAGATGTAAAATCAGGATCCATTTTCTATTTCATCTCAGAAACACAACCTAACATCAATGGTGGACATTATCTGATGGTAAGAAATGGGAAAAAAAAAAAAAGTAATTCAAGCAAATGGAACTAAGAAAGAAGCTGGAATATCCATTTAAATAACTTAAAAATCAGATTTCAAAACAAAAATAATCAAAAGAGATAGGAAATGCTATTAAATACTCATCAAAGAAAAGAAACTATGTTAGTTCACCAACTAAGCATTGAAGTTCTTAACATGCACTGAACACAAGAGTACCTAAATTTATAAAAGAAACATATTACAGCTTAAATCACATACTGACCCTATACAGTGATAGTAGACTTCATTACTCTACTGTGGAGAATAGACAGGTCATCTAGACAACGACAAATTAGAGAAATGGGGGAGCTAACATAAATTATAAGCCAAATATACCTAACAGATAACAGAATATTCTACAGAAACCTAAAAGAAGAAAGTTTATTCTAATCACTTCATGGAACTTTCTTCAAAATCGACCACCTACTCAGAAATAAAACATGTCTCACCACATACAACAAAATAAAAAAATAACACCTGTATCCTATCTGAACATCATGACTTAAATCTGGATATCAACAACAATGCAAACAACAGAAAACTTACAAACTGAATATCTGTTTTACTGAAGCAAAATAAGCAAAGACAGAAATTAATAAAGAAAAATACTAAAAAAGAAAGAAAGAAAGAAAGAAAGAAAGAAAGAAAGAAAGAAAGGAATTAATTTATAAAATTGAATGAAAATAAATACATAACATATCCAAACATATGGGACACACCGCAGGTTTTTCAAATAGGCAAAAGAAACAAGCTAGAAACTTAAGAGCACACATAGCGGCTCTAGAACAAAAAGAAGAATCATATTCAAAAGAAATAGATGCCAAGAAATGCTAAAACTGAGGGCTGACATCAATAAAATAGAATCAAACAAAGAACAAAATGTGTAAATGTCACTTTTATTTTCTCAGATGATGGGATGAGACTAGAGTTCTACCCAACCTTTATGACTACAGTGCTTTAGCTGAGCCCAGAGTGTTACTATCTCTCGACCTAGGCCTAGAGGCTTATAGCCACCATAAAGCATCTGCAAGGACTGTAAAATCTGGTCCTTAAAGGCTTCATCTTCCAGGCTCTGTCTGCTAACCAAAGTCTGAAATGTTCAGCCTCTGAGACATGCTGATGAATAAACTCACTCTTTCTAGCTCTTTTTGAACTCTGGCTAGCTGGTTCAATTCACCTGTTCTGGTGCAAACTCCTCCTCAAGCTACCTGATTCAAGTTGGGTTCTCTCAGCTTATAACTGGATTGTTTATCTTATAAAAATTTCCTCTGAACTGCACAAATTGAACTCTTATGATTTGCACTCAACTAAAATGGCAAAAGAGGATTCACCTGAACCATGCTTAACCTAAAACCACTGATTTCCACTCTCTCTCCCTGAACTGCTCTTAAGTAGCTTTACCCTCCTGTTGGCTCTCTTGAGAGTTGGGCACATTCTATCTCTTACTCCTGTCAAACCTTTCTCTGATTTGTCACTTTGTCTGCAGATCAATTAAATATCATTGTCTGGGATTTAAGGTGTGAATTAAAACTGTGTCTGAATTCTAACTAGAGGGATCACAGGCTTGTCTGTATTCCAACCAGAGGGATTAAATGCAGCATATCTGCATTCCAGCTGGATCATATTTTAGAATGTAATCTTTTGTTAGATCAGCCATGTTGCTATATTAAAATTCTTCTACAAAAATGAGCATTGAAAGGAGTTGATTCTTTGAGAAACTCACTGAGGCTGGCAAATACTTAGCCAAATTAACTTAAAAGCACAGTGAGAATATACAGATTAATATAATTAGAAATGAAAAAAAGACCGAGACCAAGAAAATCCAGAAAATCACTAGGACACATTTTAAAATCCTGTTGTAACCCATCTAACTGAAAATCTATAAGAAATAAATATTTTTTGATCCATACCATATACCAAAGTTAAATCAAGATCAGATGAGAATTTTAAGTAGACTTATAACCCCAAGTGAAATAGAATTAGTCACTAAAAGTCCCCAATCCAAAAAAGTAAAATAATATACTAGAATTAAATTCTGGGGCAGATGATGTAATTGTATGATCTTTGAATAAGATTTAATGCCAATAGTCCTCAAATTATTCCACAAAATATAAACAGAAGCAACATTGCCCAAGACTTTTTACAAGGACACAATTTTCCTGATTACCAAACCACATATAGAAACAACAAGAAAAAGAGTTACATAGCAACTTCCCTTTTAAACACAGATGTAAATATATTTAATAAAATACTTGAAGAGTGAGTCTAAGAATACATTCAAAAGATCATCCACTGTGATCAAGTCACCTTCATCCCATAATTTCAGGTATGGTTCAACATACATAAATAAATAAATGTCATCCACTATATAAAAACACCCACATGATCTTATTATTTACCAAAAAGGCATTCGACAAAAATCCAACATCTTGTCAAGATAAAACCCCAAAGGTTTAGGGATACAAGGGAGGGACATACCTCAATACAACAGAGACAATTTAAATTACAGTATACCCATAGACAACATCAACTTAAATTGAGAGAACCTTAAAGCAATTCCTGTTGGGGTACGTTGCTTGTGGCCCACCCATGAACTGAGTTCTCTGGAAGGTGTCCTAGGTCTAGAAGAGACTAGATGGGAGAGAAAAAAGGATTCCAAGATGATTCCCTGTTCAAGGCATCTCTAACTTTACTCAAGAATCTTTCTTGGATATATGAGTGTAGGCCCTGCCCCCAGTCAGTCTGTGCAAGCGCCTGGATTCAGTTGGCAGATGCCTGGATGTAGCCCTAAGTCCCAGGCACTGTGTATTGTCTCAAGGCTGTTTCAGCAGGAAGCAGGATCTGGGTGAGGCACGGTGACTGGTAACAGGATTCAAAAAATGTTTTATCCTACAACAGAGATACTTGCTCAATAATATTCATTGTTGCTTTCTTTATAATATCCATAAATTGAAAAGAACACCTTAGATGTCACTCAGTGTAATAAAGGATAGGGGAAATGTGGTACATATAGATGATGTACTAGTACTCAAACATTTTTTAAAAGGTTCATGAGATTTGCAAAACACAAATGGGTGGACGTAGGAAATAATATCCTGTGCGAGGTATATAAGTCTCAGAAAGAAAAAAAATGTGTGTGTATCCAGTAATATGTGAATGTTATCTGTTAAGTCAATGATACATAAGCTACAGTCCAAAAAAAATGACAGAATGTGTGTATGTACAGAGTAGGATCTAGATACATCAGATATATTTCATTAATAAAGGAAAAGAGAATAAATATTTATGGATGGATTGGGAGTCATTATGGAAGAAGATCAAGTAGGAATGAGAAGGGGACAGGAAGTGTTGGGAGGGAATAAGGAAGAGACAACTAAAATTAAGGGTTATTTGAGGGGAATTGTTAAATCCTAATATAGTAGAAACATCTTAAAGTATGTATGTTTCTGAAGGCTATCTAAATGAAATTGCCAAATAATGTGGAAGGCACAAACAATGGGTTATCTCTTATCACTGAACAAAGCTTCCTGTACTAAGTTAAAGTTACCGTTAATTGATTTCATTTTTTTTTTTTATAAAAATAGACCCCATGGCAAGCTCCAATCAACCTACGCTGTTGCCAAAACCATCATTTGTTCTCCAAGAAATGACAACAAGACTATTGCTGAAGACAAGACCTACAGAATTCAATAAACATGGAGATGTCAAGCAGGTCTACATAAAGCCTTTATTCCTATGTATCAATGTCCTTACTATGGAAAAGTATACTACATGCTATCAAAAGAGAAAGATAAAAACCAAACCAGCCCCAAACACTTTATTTATATTGGTGTACTACCCACAAGATATGCTAGGGAAATGGTAGCACAAAACTTGTAGGAGCAACCAAAAAACTGATCTCACTTAAGGCCCACTTCAGGAGATGGAATCTATACCTATTACAGCTTGGTGGTGAAGAACCTGCACCTGAATAGCACAGTTACTTAAAGAAACCCAAATAATCCTCATATGTGTATGTGAGTGTGTGTGTGTGTGTGTGTGTGTGTGTGTGTGTGTGTGTGTGAAATGACAGGTAATGAGATAGATAGATAGATAGATAGATAGATAGATAGATAGATAGATAGATATGTGTATGTATATATATATGAGAAGAAATAGAGACCTATAGTCAGAGAAGATACTACACTTAGAGCAGTCAGTCCTAAATGGTATTTTCCCCCAACCACATCCCATCTTCAAGGCTCAGGGAACCCTGTGGAAGAGAAGGCCAGAAGATTGAAAAAGCCAGAGGGGATGGAAAACACTAAGAAATTAAGGCCCACTAACTCAACACGATCAATGCTCATATGAACTCAGAGATTGAAGTAGCATGCACAGGGTCTGCATCGATTTATACAATGTGCTCTGTGATTTTATTGTGACTTTGTTTAGTATTTTTATGGGTTTCCTGAATGTACTAATAAATGGGACTTAACTTGTATACCTTCTCTTTGGCTCAAATCTTCTGTTGGTTTGTCTTGTCCAACTACAATGTGATATATTTTTATCATATTATAATTCTATTTTTTATATATTTAAAAGTGAAATGTAAAAATTAGTCACTAACATAGAGGTTAGTAACTGAACTATCATTTAGTTATTATTCCATGCAAGGAGATTATCAATTGTCTACATTGGAATGACACTGGCTATATAAATCACATCAGAATATATCTAGTGTTCAGGAGTAGGGGATCATCAAATCAGGGACTATAGAGGGATTTTGTGTGTCCTGTTATTTGGTTATAGTTTGGTGGTTTTCTTTGTTTGCTTTGCTTTTTGGGTGAGTACTTTTTTTTCTAGGGTTTGAATGTTTGTTGTTTTAATGAGTTTTAGGTTTTTTTGTTTGTTTAGGTTTGTTTTGGAAAAGAACATAAAGTTGGATGTGTAGGGAGGAGAAGAGCATTTGGATGAACCTGGTGATGTGAAGAATGTGACTAAAGTGTATTTGAATTTAATTTTTTAAAAATAATAAAACATTTAAAAATTGAAAATGTAAGGAAAAGAAACCAAGACATATAACATCAACCACTGGCCTTTGCTCATTTACATGAAAGAACACACACATAAATACATACATATCACACACATACACACACACACACATTAAAACATGTACAAATTAAAATAAAGTCAGTTATCTTTTTCACACTGAGGGAAGTACAAATGACAGACAAACCTAATAGGATGTCAAGGTATGCGAGATGGTGACATGGTCCAGAGTGGAAGTAGAAGAGAATTCTAATGATGGGGGTTTGACAGGCTAGAGTCACCCAAGTGACCTGTAAATCCAGACAGCTGTCAAGCTTCACTGATGGTAAACAGTTATGAGTTTTGAGTTATGACTCAAAATTTTTAAAATTTTGAGTATAAATGGAAATAATCAGCAATTCCACATCTACATGATTTTCCTATTTTTGCATGTTACACACACACACATATATATGTACATATATATATATATATATATATATATATATGTATATATACATATACATATATATATATATACATACATATATGCTTATTTAAACATAGAAGTCAATGATTTTAATAATGGAAGTTGTATAAATCAAATGAGGAAGAATAGCACATGGAGAGTGGAAAATAATTTGAGAAATGTCCACTAAACTAACCACTGCTTGACTGGACTTTTCTGATCTTTGACTTGGTGGCTGTAGACATTGTGATGCTTTAGTGTGAATACAACTCTAGAAAAGTCACTCACTAGATGTAAGAAGCTTCTTATAACTAATATGCAAACATAAACCTCTGGAGAACAAAAGATAATACAAAGTGTTTTAATTACAGAACAATACATTGGGTGTTAGAAAACCAGTTTATAGATAAATGTTTTGGAACCCCTGGCTTCATAGTAAGCAGCTTATTTCTTAGAATGTTGCATTGATAGTAGTTCAAGTTTTTATCAATATTAATTAATCTATACTCTGAACATTCAGGACAGATTTAATTGAGATATGACACACACAGTGTACGACTTACTCATTCTAAGTATACAACTCACTGTGCTAGATACATAACATTTCTGGGTTTTTGAACTTGTGATATTTCTATATACATATGTATATAGTAGTACTATGTCACTTTATTCATTTTAATTTATAATCCTATGATATTAATTATGTACAGTCTTGTGAAATCATCACATATGTCTATTTTAAAACATTTCACCATCCCAACTAGGTCATTAAAAAATCTATTAATCAGTTTTGATTAAGAAAAACTAATTCACAACTGAATAAAATTATTTTGAATTATTAATGAAATAGAATGCTTATATCTTCTGCTTACCTGACTGTACATTGCACTATTCCGATATACTCAGAGCCTACTCAAGTATGTTCACTCACATGGAGACACAGTTATAAATGTTCATGGTCACAAACTTCAATTGCACGTTAGCTCACAGACACAAGCACAAATGCTCAGCCAGAAGAACATTGAGAGTGGGCGTCCCACTACTAAAGAAGCGTGTCTGAATGAGAAAATGGGTGAAGAAAGAATATACCAATGACCAAGAAGAGGAGAGGTAGGTCTTGTGATTTTAGAACATTCTAAGATCTATTCCTACATTCAAGATCTATTTCTACATCTTCATTCTGAGAAAATGTACAGAGTCCAGTTCTGTTCCATTTAACTATGAGTGGGCCTTATATACTTAGTAAAGAGTAAACTGCAGGGGAAATGAGGGTTCCTGATTCTATGACAAGGTGACCAACAGCCATGCAGCTTCTGCTGCTCTCTGGACTCATGTTTGTATCCTCCATGTCTATGCTGTTAGGACCTCTAATCCATATAAGGAGATCATTGCTAGAAGTGCCGGCTAAAAACATCCATTGATGTTCTAGCTGACAGTCATCATCTATCTCCAAACATGTACATGAGGTGGATGCTGTCAGAATAACCCCAGCCCCACTGTCTGAGCATGCCTCATGAGGGGGGCTGAGTGATAAGTAACTAGATTAGTTATGTCAACTCCCTGAACCATGAGCAACAAGAATAACAAATGATCATGCCTTTCCATACCACCCAATTTCAGACTATTTGTTATGTAGCATTAGGTACCCACAACAGTCAGTGAACTCATCAAGATGTGACAGGTGCATGAGCTACATGGGAAGAAATCAGCAGACCAGAAATGAAGCTTCACTCCATTTTCCAAGAACAGGAGAGAAAGGAAGACTTGAGCATTTTTATATATTTCTTTCCTGATGTTCTATTGAGAAAGGATTTCAAATAGACTTAAAATTTCTACACAAAAGAGAGTGATGATGATTTTTGTAAGGCAACATGGACAGAGTCTAAGTTTTTCTACTACTCTTTTGTTAATGTGGCAGAGTTCCTAACTCTGAAACAACATTATCATTTTTGACTTTCATTAATAAGCACTAGTACATGTGCCATAAATAATCTCAATTAATTTTGCACATTAATTTAGACATGTGTTATATAGCTATTAATTAGCAGGTGGTTTTAGTAGTTAATTATATATAATCCTTACATTCAAGGAAATTGCAACAGAACTTATGGGAGCATCAATGAAGTCAACATCAGTAATGATACAGTATGTCAAACTTAGGTAAGTACAATATAAGATGCTAAAAGGTCATGTCTTTGGATCTTGAGAAAATGCTATGGTGGTGGTTGTCAGAGAAAGATTCTTACAGAGAGTTAAGGCTATACTCATTCCTGAAGGGAGGCACTGAGAGCTCATTCAGTGGGATTCTAGTGCAGATGAATCATATATTAAAGAGGCTAAAGTCTGGGCAGAAAACAAAATGTGCACAATTTAAAGGCAATGTTAAAAATAATGTACTTTGGAAACTGTAAGCATCAATATTGCTGGAGCACAGATCACAAGGCAAAGGAATAAGGCAGAATATTACAATTGCCTCTGCATGTTAATAACAGTATGCTGTCTCCCCAGGGTTTTGGGAAAGGACTGAGTTCTTTTCATGATGAGAAATCACAATGATCAGATGTGACCACGATGTGGTGAATATATCTGAGGGAGACAGACTTGGTTAGCTTCAGGAAGAGCGCAAAGCCTAGGATGATGCCCATGTGGCATCTTGGATCAAATGCCCTCTGTGTTGGGAAAGCAGAGGGTGCTTTGATAAGCTTGCAACAGATTACAACCACAAACAGTCTCTTTTAATGAGAAATGTCTGCCACAGCAGTAACTTATATGAAAACAAAGCTTGGTATGTATGTATCTGTGTCAAATGAATATTCATGTTTCCTGAGTCATTCCAAAATTTTTATACTATAACCTTGAATGAAAGGGTCTGAGCACTACTGATTTGAAAAATGACAACCCTTGGCATATGAGCCAATGTGGCATTGCAAATTGGAATTTGTTCAGACCCTTTTGAGAGCGATTCCTCCAATTACAACAGTGTATATGTGAGTCAACGATGCCAGTGTTCTTTGCATTTAATTACTACTCAAAAAAAGTCATTGACTTTTCAGCATCATCGATTATATAATTGTATTCACATATATGTGTAGTACATACATTACATGATATTGAGTATTAATATGCATATATATGTGCATAAATATGGGAAATATGTAAACGGAGACACTCAACAACAGAATGTGCACCTAATGCATTCTATGTACATTCAATGCATAATTAAAATAATTCTTTGCCAACAGAGTAACCGATTTGATAGGACAACTGCTTTTTTTTTCTTGCTACTAGCAGAACAAATTAACGTTACTGTGGGGAATGAAAAGAAGTGGTTTGCAGCAATTCATATAATAAATAACCATAGTAGCAGTAGCTATTGTCATTGAGCCAAAATGCTTTAATTTAAATCATTTATACTAATTACTGAAATTGCTAGGGAATCGTTAGGAATAAGTATTTATAGAAACTGAGAGGGAAATTCAGTGTTGTTATAGACTCCACATTCATATTCTTTATTTTGCTTTATTTTTAAAAGTTATTATGAAGAGAAACCTAAGATTTGAAAAGAAAGGTCAGGAGAATGACAAACAGGACATTGCTCTCTCAGGCTTAGAGATAACGACTTTGTAAGCTGAAGAAGTAAAAAGTTACTATTTTACAACACATTTATTGTGTTTCAATCTTCCAGATCAAGAATGCTTAATATGTGATTGCAAGCGGAATGGAAATCTGGCAAGAAGAAACAAGTGGGCTATTCACTCTGCCAGGCACTTTGCCTTCAGTTCTTCCATGCAGGCTGGTTTCAATTCAAATCTATCTAAATGACTTTATTAGGACTTCAAAAGGTAGCACATAAAGATTGCCATGCAGTTGTACTGAAGATGAGGTCCAGATAAATTCCTTGCAGGCAGCTGTGGCAGTATCAATCAGCCTTGGGGAGATCTCGCTAATTTCAGTTGGTTAAGGATGTTACCTTCCTAGGAAAAGACACAAATGCAATATGAGATATGAGTGATCAGAATCTGAATTTTATGGTCCCTGATGACAATTTTTTTGAACTGGGAGGAAGCAGGACATTGCATACTCTCAGAAGTCTCTTAACAAAGGACAGAAATAAAACACAGAAAAACTGAGTCTCAGCACTGTCCCTTGAGTAGTAAGGTAATTAAAACTGGAATTCACAGTTCTTGAGGCAAGCTGGAAATCCATTTGCATGACACAGGTCACATTCACATATTAAATGTGTATAGAAATCAAGTATGTCCCATTGTGTCAGGCTTGAATATTTAGATTTACTTCTCAGAAAAGCGGGACATACAAAGCTTTGAATATATTCCTTTGAGTTTCATGCTCTGTTTTGTTTTGATTTTGTGTGTTTGCTGTGCTTTCATTATTTTTACTCTAGCAGGGATGAAAAAACAAAATGAAACAATAATGTAACTTACATACAAAGACATTGCATTACATAATATGTGCCCTGAGTGAGATGAGTTTATACTTGCTCCACTAAGTTTTGCAAAACTGCTCTTTTTTGGTATCAGAGATTTCCTAAACTTTCTTATTTTAGCTTCTTTTAGATATGTATTTTTTTTAGCATGCTAGGATTCTGTCATCTATGTCTGAATTAAGGTTCTCAAATGTGGGCTAGCATATACTCTTTTATTTGAATAGAAATTGTTGTTTTAATTTCTTTGTTTGGATTAAATTTCAGGTTATAACTGACCTAAATCTTCAGAATTTCTGTGAATTAATATATTAAACATATGACCTTCGTATATTGACTCTTTTTTCAATTGACAGGATCTTCTGAGTTTCAATATAAAACTCATGTCAAGTTCCTCTGTTACAGGCAAAATGGACTTAAGATGAGTTTCATTTGGAGACACAGATGTAAGCATGTAAAATGTCTATGTATGTGTATGTACACATGTGCAGGCAAGAGTTTGACACTTGGAATTCCTCCTCAGTTTTCTCCACCTTACTTTTGAGGCAGAGTGTTTTGGAACCAGGAGCTCTCCACCTTGGCAGGACTAGGAAGCCATGAGGCCCACAGGACCTCTTGTTTCCTGTTCTTAGAGCTGAGGTCAGAGGCATGTCCGACATCTGGCTTTTTATGTGTGTGCTGAAGAATCAGACTTCAGATTTTACAATAATGTTTTTTCAGCAAGGACTTTTTGAATTGTGTCCTAGCCATTGAACCAACTTTAATATACTCTGTATAATTATTTTGACTTCTTAAACAACTCGAGTGTTTAGAAATATAATCATGGTTTGGCAAACTATTATTCCTCAGTTTTATAATTTAACTTATTAAAATTATGTCATTAATATTAAGACAATGCTTAGGCAAATTAATTTCATTTTATTAATCATTTAGAAAATTCCACTTGTCAAAAAAAAGTGACTCTATATGTCACATGATCTTTGTATCAAGTTATTCACTAGATAGTTGGCACACTAGTCGTTCACTAGGCCACAAATTATAGTTTACCACGTGCTATAAATCATAGTTTGTACTACTATACATATGTCACATGGACGGTTTAGAACCTATGAAAGTCTTAGGATTTATTTAGAAATCATCATTCTTTTTACACAGGAGACCTGTAGCTTATAGTATGGTGAAGTTCTATAGCAATTTAATTTGCTACATGTGTAGTTTGTCCTAAAATAACTGCTACCATTCAACAAATTGGACCAAAATTGAAGGTTTTTGCTTGTCCTCCTCAGAACTCACTCTCTCTCTCTCTCTCTCTGTCTCTCTGTCTCTGTCTCTGTCTCTCTCTCTCTCTCTCTTTGTCTTTTCCATGTGAAAAACAAAACAAGTCATTGAGAATGGAACTGAAATGGGTTAGAAAGAATATCAATTAAGTAGTATACATTGAATAGGACAGTTAATGAACTCATGAACTGGTGAAGATCAGTGTAACAAGGAATTGTGGGTGAATTGTTGCTGTGCTGCTGCATTGTGTGTGCTGGATACCTGAATTGTGCTGAGAACACTAGCATTTTCAGTGTAGACATAAATGAAAATGCATGATCATGAAAACATGCACAGGCAGAAATAATTGGTGGATTAGAGAATCACATTTAAACTGCACTTTTTTTCTCAATGCCAAAATGCTCTGAATTATCTGGTAAGCTCAGAGTGTGAATGGATAAGAATGTAATACTCCAAGTCAATGACACAAAATAAAGCTTATTCTAAAATAAAAGTGGGGTGTGTACTGTGTAACCAGCGCCCTGCTTCTCAAGAATACACACTACCCTGGCACTTGTACCCTTTGCAAAGTCATGTTTAAAAAATATTAAGTCCAAATTTTAGCAACAAGGCTTTATGGCAAGGATAAGCCATCAGATTGAAGGGACATAAAAATGAAGGTCAAAACCTCCCTATTTGATCTCCTATTACTGCCAACCTAAAACTGGCTCCTAGGGTAATATCTATTTCTGTAAGGATTCTTTTTCCTGATCTCTGCCTTGTGCCTCCTCTAACAAGCAGCACTGGAGAGCATGTAAGAGTCTACCACGCATGTATAGGGCTGCGGCGGTGGGGGTGGGGCTGTCTCAGAGGCCCCTGCTGCCACTCCACATCAGGAATTCTGAAGTGCTCACACTTGAAAGAAACTCTCCCCTACCCTAGTGCTCTTGATTAAAAAGGGCAATTCACAACTTGGATTTAAGAGGTCCTTACTCTCAAGGATGGGCAAGGCTTCCTTCTCCTTCCAGATGGTGAATAGTGTCTTATTTCATGGTGTTCTAAAGCTTCTTTTCATGTTATCAAGTAATTGGAGCATGACCCTGACACTGCATTAAACACACCAACTTCTTTCCATAAGCAGTGCTTGGTTTCAAGCATTATTTAACAATAAATCATAATCCATTTCATTGTCATTCTTTAGAAGGCTCGCTTTAGACTGATCTCTTTTCTCTGGTCCCTTTTCCTAGTGTTTCTATGTAGCTCCACATGGTCACTAGTCACTGAGGAATTCAATGACTGTATAATCGCTCAGGGAAATCTTAAGGTTTCATGTCTATGTCTAGCTTTGCTTGGTACACATCAGTCTGATTCATTTTTAGTATCACATTTCAGTTATGCATGGAGGTGTTGAACAGGTACGTTCTTTGACCAAATGACCTCTCTGCTCACCTGTTTTTCCTAAGTGCATTCTCCTCTCACGTTGTCTTCTGCAATCTCTCTTTATGTGTCTGATTTTTCTGTTGAATTCTATGATTTGTATTCACTTCTGAGGATGTCACAGGAGTTTCTCATTCCTTGTCAGGTATGGTTTTTAAGAGGAAGCCAAATATTTGTTCATTGTTC
This sequence comes from Mus minutoides, assembly GCA_902729485.2. NCBI lineage: Eukaryota > Metazoa > Chordata > Mammalia > Rodentia > Muridae > Mus > Mus minutoides. The sequence goes on along the minus strand of LR750959.1, from coordinate 47,259 downwards.
TGTAACTACATCCTATGAAATACTTGTAATGGATTCAGCATCAGAGAAAAACCAATGCATTTTCCTATTTCATCAGTAGGAAATGAAATAACTTCATGAGGAATAAATTTCTTCAAGGTTTTATAAAATAGGATTTTATAACCCAAAGTATATTATCTGAGTCTAGGTAATTTATGAATAAAATTATAAGCATATAAATTGTCATTGACTAATCAATAAGATCATTTTTATGCTGAACTATTGTGTGTGTGTGTGTGTGTGTGTGTGTGTGTGTGTGTGTGTGGCTATATTAATGCATGCAAAGAAGGGTACATGGAAGACAAGAGACAATTCTTAGTATTAGGTTTGTCTTAGTTACGGTTTTACTGCTGTGAGCAGATACCATGACCAACCAACTCTTATAAAGACAACATTTAATTGGGGATATCTTACAGGTTCAGAGGTTCAGTCTAATGTCATCAAAGTGGAAACTTGGCAGCATCCAGGCAAGCATGGTGCAGGAGGAGCTGAGAGTTCTACATCTTCATCTGAAGTCTACTAGCAGAATACTGGCTTTCAGGGCACTAGGACTAGGGCTTTATAGCTCACACCCACAGTGACACACCTACCCCAACAAGGATACACCTACTCCAACAGGGCCATGTCTTCAATTCATACCGCTCCCTGGGTCCAGCATATGCAAACCATCACAGGGTTCCATTCCTCTACTCAAATTTTCAGAGTTGGTGGCAACCATCTTTACCTAATGAGCCATTTAGCTGGCCCACGTAGGACATGAGTTTAACAGAATATAACCCTTGTTTCATTTCACTTTAATCTATTTAAGTTTCATGGATTCTTAAAATAAGGGAAGCTGTTGTGTTCATGTTGCCCTGTTGTACTCTCAGTGAGTGAACTTATGTTGTTGTGGTCTGAAGCTACAAAGTACAAGGAACTAGAAGAGAGGAAATTCAATGACAAGAGAGCACTTGTGTCCCTAAATTTCTTCAACTCAGACTCCTCTGGAGAAACTGTGTGCTTACTTATTTTTTTATTGATTATATTCTTAGTTTAAAATATTCTTTATTTTCTGAGAATTTACTACATTAGTACTGTGTTTCTATTATTTCTTTCCTTTCTATCCTCCAACTGTTCCCACTTGCCTTTCATTCCTTAGTTCATGACCTCTTATTCTTTGTTTACAGACACACACACACCATAGAAACCTGTCAAGTTTATTTAGTGTTACTCCTATGTGTATGTGTTTCAGGCTGACCGCTTGAGATTGAGTCGCCTATCAGAGAACTTGTTTCCAGAGGATACACCTATTCCATTATTCTTCCCTTAGCAATAGTTAATTCCCTTAGCTCTTCACCTAGGGGTGGGTTCTTGTGAGAATTCCTTCCTCCACATTCTCACACAACAGGTATTATCATTTTTCAGATCTTGATTATATAGCCTTGTTTGTGAGATTTATTGGGTCTAGAGTTTTTCTGATATCTAGAGGACACAGCTTCCAGCAGAGGCCATGATTCTCGGGTTCTTATAATGTTTCTGCTCCTTTTCCTGTAATGTTCCCTGAGCCTACATGTAGGAGTTGGGTTGTAGTTGTATATATTGAGGTAGTCTACCACCTGGTCATTTGTTCTTTTTATTTTGATCAGTTGCATTTGTCTATAATGATCTTCATCTGTGACAGACTCTTCTTTGATGATGGTAAGTTCTATCCAGAGTTAAATTTCACTAGTAAATGTGGATCTGATTGGACTGATTGCTAAAGAGATGTTCTTCAGCTAGACTCTACTTTCTGATAAGAGAGACTTTGTCTCTATGTCTTTGTCTTTGTTGCCCTTCCTTTCCTTCTCTCCATTTATTCATTATCACTGACTTAATCAAGGCCAGGCACAGTGGCATGTGATTAGCACCAGTCTGACCTACATATTAAGTTCAAGTCTGGCTAAGGCTCCTTAGTGAAATCCTGTCTCAAAAGATCAAAACCAAGGTAAAGAATATGAAACAAAAACCTTATTGGGAACTGGAAATAATTTTTTAAACAATAAAAATATTTGAAATATAATTTTTATGCAAACTATACATTTCAGGGGCTTGGGAAACAGCTCAGTGGGTAAATTTGCTTGCTGCCAAATATGAGCTCCCCAAAATTGTTTTGTCACTCTACACATAGCCTATAGCATTTACAAATATATATATATATATATATATATATATATATATATATATATATATATATATATAAAACTGTGTGCAATAAAAATTTTAAAATACACATTTTAGGCAGATATATACTAATTCTAGCCACAGAGGAATGAATGCTGAAGTTGAATATGAACTGAAGGTATATTTAAAGATAATATATAGTAACTATGTGGCTGCTATGGGCGATGTTATATATTTCCTACATTTATCAGTTACTTTTGGAAGAATCACATCTAGTGACAGAACATTATCTCATTGTATCTCATACATTTTACATCACAGCAATAGTAGATTCCTTAGAAGAGATTAAATCATAATATTCATATTGGATGGGCATTTCTCTTCACCTAGCTTTTCTTTTCACTTAAATTAAACTTCAAAAAATTGAATACTTTTTCCTTGTACTTGCCATCAGAATAATGCCCCAAACTATCATTTTTGGAATCACATCCATATTCAATTCAAAAAAAATTTAGAGTGCTTGGAGAATTAAAACTGTAACATTTACTGGAATTTTTAAAATTGTTTTACATCTTAACTACAATGAAGGTATTCATCTGTACAGTGACTCTGATGTAATGTGTAGCAAGTATAAATATTTAGCTTATGGATTCACTTCAAGTCATCTTTCTGGAATGCTTTGGAGTAGAAGCTCTCAGCCATCTTAATGCTGTAACACTTTAATACAGTTCCTTATTCTGTGGTGAGCCCCATCCTCCAAATTATTTGGTATCGCTTCAGAAAAGTAAATTTGCTACTCTTATGAATCATAATGTAAATATTTGATATGCAGGGTATCTGAAAATTGACCCCTATGAAAGTGTCATTCTACCACCAAAGCTTCAGCCCACAGGTTAAGAACCACTGCTTTGGAATATTGCCCAATAAATTAAGACATTATTAAATATCAAATAAAACATACATTCATGGACAAACAGACACACAGACAGACAGGAATAAGAAGACAGATAGACAGGTAGAAATAGAAAGAAAGCCCCACCTGGGGATCATGCCCATATTCAGTCACCAAACCCAGACACTATTGTGGATGCCAAAAAGTGCTTGCTGACATAAGTCTGTTATAGCTGTCTCCTGAGAGGCTCTACCAGTGCCTGACAAATACAGAGGTGAATGCTCGAAGCCAACCATTGATCCCGAGCACGGGGTCCCCAATGGAGGAGCTAGAGAAAGGACCCAAGGAGCTAAGAAGTTCCTTGCAACCCCTTAGAAGGAACAACAATATGAACTAACCAGTGCCCTCAGAGCTCCCAGGGACTAAACCACCAACCAAGGTGGTGGGACTCATGGCTTTAGCTGCATATGTAGCAGAGGATGGCCTTGTTGGTCATCAGTGGGAAGAGAGGTTTTTGGTCCTGTGAAGGCTCAATGCCCACTGGGGAATACCAGGGCCAGGAAGCAGAAGTAGGTAGGTTGGTGAGCAGGGCAAGGGGGAGGAGATGGGGTTTTTGGAGGGGAAACCGGGAAAGGGGATAACATTTGAAATGTAATAAAGAAAATATCTAATAAAAAGGTAAAATTAAAAAAAAAAATAGGCAGGAAGAGACAGACAGCCATCTTTTGTTCTTCAGAGGTACCTGTCTTCTGTCTTATGCATCTCAGTGCACTGTGATTGAATTTATAATGAATGTACATGAATTCATGAACCAATGAATAAAATGTATGGTCAATCTTTCAAAATATTTTTCTGCCTATTAAGAGAATTTTAATGTTTCTTGAAGCATGCCTTTGAAGCATGCAAAAGTCAGCATAAACTTTATAAGTGTAGCAATAATTAAAATAAATTTTATGACTATAAAATTGAAAACAAGTTTTCAATCTGTATCACCAATAAAGTAAGGTATTAAAAAGATGGCTTGTTTCTGCTAGTTTAGAGTTAGAGAGCACTGGCTTCTCAGGGGAATGAATTCTGCAGTCCTCAGCCCTTCCCTTCACCTCTGCTCTTTCCATGACTGACCTAGTGGAAACATGCAGCTTCATTTAAAAAAACTGATCACAATAGGATAGTAATATATTAATAATACTATAATTTTATTTTAAATTTCACTCACTTTCTTTTAGTTCAATTGTGATTAGACAGTAGAAATTAAAATCTGTCTTTCTTTTAAATTCTTCTCTTACATATATCAGTTTGCAGTTCCCCTTCTGTCCCCTCCCCATTGCCTCTCAGGCACCCTGCTTCCCCTCTTCACCAGACCCATCCCTCCTCTCCCCTCCAAAGACAGCAGATCTTCTAAAGGCATCAATCAAACATAGCATAACAGGCTGCAATAAGACAAGGAAAATACAAGGACTGGACTAGGCGGCCCAGTAGGGGAAAAAGTTCCTATAAATGGGCAAAAGAGTCAGGGACAGACCTAGCTACCACTGTTGGAATTTCCATAAGAACACCAAACTGAACAGCCATAACATGTTGGTAGAGGACCTAGGCCAGATGTGCATAGGTTCCCTGATCTCTCAAGTTCCCATGATGCCCGGTCAGTTGCTTTTGTGGGGCACATTCCCCTGGTGTGTCTCTGAACCTTCTAGTTCCTCCAATCCTTCCTTCCTTTCTTTCTTCTTCAGAACTCCCCCAAGTTCCACCTAATGTTTGACCATTGTGCTCTGCACCTGCTCCCTACAGTTGCTGAACAAAGTCTCTCTGATGTCTTTGATGATGATTCTGCTAGGCGATTTGTCCCAGACTACTCTGCAGGCAGGACAATGTGTATGTCCAAGGTTTTGTGGTTGGGTTGTTGTCCCAATCTCTCTGCCTGGCTAACAAAGATGGCTAGTTAAGGCGCTGTGTCCCTCGTTACCTAGGAGTCTTTATTAGGGTTATTCTCATAGAGTCTTTGGAACTTCTTAAATTTGTTTTTATTGCTAGGCATAACTAAGGTTTCTTTAACTACATAAATATCACTAAAAGGTCACAGACATTTTAACTGAAATGTATACTAAAGGTTTTTAAGAATAAGTTATATGATTTGTAGCCTGGATTTGAGTACATCAGTCCATGAGTGATTTGGCTAGAACATCTTAGAGGTGGGCAACTTTACATTTAAGGAGCTAGGAGAACTTGAAGTATTTCAGCCATTCTTGCTTTCTCTTACTCCCGGAGATTAGAATGAAATGCCTGATAGTTCCGACACATTTCTATCAGATTTATTCAGACTTGCCTCTGAATGTAATTTAGATAAATATTTGATTTGAAAGATAGACTTAAAAGTTATATTATACTATTTAAATACTTCTTACTCATTTTAAATAAATTTTGTATGTCTATGCAGAAGGAAATTAGGTACTGACTGCAAGTAGAAGCTTATTAAACCAGATCCATTTGAACATCAGGGGAGACTCTGTAAGTGCAATTGGTTTTCTCAGGGGAATGAGTTCTCCAAGCCTCTGCCCTTACCTTCACCTCAGGACTTCCCATGAATAACCTGGCGAGAACCTCCTGTTTCATGTAGAACACTGGTTACCACATATGTGCTTTATGCTGCCATGTGAATGTGGATAAAATAATGCAAAAGAAGATGTCTGTACTAATGAGGTCAGTGAGAACAACGCACCTACTCAGTGTTGAGGCAGGTTTTTACCAAGTAGCAGTTTTGTGGCAGGTGTAGAGAAACTGTTTTTAAATTTATTTTACATTCTTATGCAAAAGTGTTTTCAAATCAAACATCCTTCAGACGTCCTTTAACTATTTTCTGGAGCTTAGGAAAAGTGCAGAGCAATACACTTTCAGGTGTACACTGTAGAGTATAATTTGCATACAAATGCATTTTTACTGAAAAAGATCAGGGCAGGGTTTTAAATATGCTTCCACATTGAACTTTTAAGTATCTTGTAAAATTGAATATAATACAAAGTTTGGAATTCTCTCATCTTCTCTTTCCATATAGGATAAGGTTCAGTTTGGGGGGGGGGGGTTGTCATGGTCATGTCATTGAAGTTTCTGCGGAGTCACACACATTCAACAACATCAATGAATGAGAGCACTGGATTCTCAGAATCAGAGCATTCTCAGGCCTAATAGAGAACTTTGAAGTCCAGGTATTATCTTCCAAAAGAACTGGACACCTGGTGATACATGTCATGTACAATGAGGTACTACATCCAAGGCCAGGTAGTGAGAACACCTGGTTCAGATTTGGAGAGGAAGGACAGAGAGCTTGGGAGGTAAGAATCCTTAACCCTTTTCCAGGAGACTGCAATTTAATGTTCAGTTCTTACATTGGGTAGCTCACAAACTTCAGTTGTATTAGGTACAAAGCCCTCTTTAACCTTGGCAGGAACTCACATGAAGATGCCATTCATTCGCACAGACAGAAAAACATACGTATGCATAAAAAATAAAATAAAAGTTTCAAAAGTAATCAAGTAAGGAGAAGAACAGTAGAGAAATATGTCCTGATGCCTCCAAACATACGTGTACACGTATGCAAACATAGGGAAACACACATTTGCATGCACACACCCACATGCATATGCATACATAGACATACACATACATCCATGTACCTATGCTCACACACAATAAAAGAATAAGAATAAACAATAAGAATAATAAGTAAAGAATTCTTTTTGGACTAAGAGCATATTAGACCCCCCCCCCCCAAAAAAAAAAAACCTAGGAAAGGATACACACATAATTGCAAAATATTTCTACTAAGTTTCCCTTTCTAAGGAATTATGAGACTTTGTGTGGTACTGCATACTTGTCTATCAGACCAGTCTAGGGAATTGGCAAAAATTTTTAAGACTTTAAAATAATTCAGAAGTTTTTATTTCTTGTTGAAAGTGTCTTCTTACAACTACTGTAATTTAGTACTTTGCTGTCCATATTTCAAACTCCAGAGATGTTATCCAGTGCACTGAGAAGCCACACAAACATTACAGTTTTAGGCAGGGATTCCGTAAGTTACAGCAGAAGCTGCAGAAAGGGCTAGTATACTGAACCCAGGGTTGAGTCTCCAGGTACAGAAAGTCTCACAATGGGGGAAAAAAACCTGTTGGGCCAGGAAGGAAGCCAAAGACTAGTCTAAGGTAAGATGTCCAGGCCCATTGTGATGGTTTGTATTACTGGGCCCAGGGAGTGGCACCATTAGAAGGTGTGGCCCTATTGGAGTAGGTGTGGCCTTGTTGCAGTAGGTGTGTCTCTGTGGGTGTGGGCTTTAAGACCTCAACCTAGCTATTTGGAAGTCAGTATTCTGCAAGCAGCCTTCAGATGAAGATGTAGAGCTCTCAGTTCTTCCTATACCATGCCTGTCTGTACGCTGCCATGTTTCTGCCTTGATGATACTGGACTGAACCTCTAAAGCTGTAAGCCAGCTCCAATGAAATGTTGTCCTTTATAAGACTTGCCTTGGTCATGGTGTCTCTTCACAGCAGTCAAACCCTAACTAAGACATCCATGGAGTCCCACAACAGGCATTGGAGTTTGCAAGAAGAGGGATAAGACCACATCTGAACTAGGGCACTGTATACAGGTATAGAGAGAGCCATACCAGATGGCAACAAAAATGGAACAATACAGAAGGATGTGGACATTTGGATAGTGAATATTACAAGGTATACTAGCGAACTCAGAGGAAGAATATGAATATAGCCTGTGGCCTTGTATACTAAACCTACTGAAGAAAATAGCACATCAATCTTCTTACAGTTTGGTCCTCTCAGGAACACTGTACTCCACTGAGAGAAAAAGGGCATCTGGAATAGACAAAAAAATTGATTCAAGGAAAAAACCAACTGTAGACATACACATCCCTGTGCATAAACAATTATAATTTGAGAAAGCAAGTCAACCTATCTTCTCTAAAATTACTAATCCATGGTACATGGCAGAATGACTAAATAATTTCAAAGAATGACTATAACTGTTCAATCAGTTCGATCAGTTCAAAGGGGACCAAAAAGCGCCCCAGCAGAACTAAAGTAAAGAGCTGAATATAGTATAGAAGACCACACAAGACATGAATAAAGAAGGAGAGTTGCTGAAGGATGACACAAGTGAAATGGTCCTGCAAATGAAAACTCAGTAAGCCTAATTGAAGGCTCATTGCAAAGTCTTACCAATAGAATGGAACATTTGAAAATGGAGTATTGGGGATGGAAGACAAAGTAGAGGAACTGAATCATTCAATAAAGGTCAACGACAAATTTTGAAAATACCGAACATTGAAGTGCTTAGAGACACTGGGAAATACCTTAACTCTGAATTATGGGCATTGGAGAAGGAGATGAATATCACAGTAATATCATATACATTCTTTTCAATAAAATCATATAAGAAAATCTCTAGAAAGAGAAAGACTCACACAGGTTAAAAAAAAATGCATCAAAAAGACATTATCAGGAATGAAACTCCCCAGGACATATTACACCTAAAGAAGGGACAAAACAAAAGGTCATGGCAGCTGTAAGAGATAAGGGTTAAGTCACTTCAAACCCAAGCCCATCAGACCAACACCTGATTATTCAATAGAAACATTTTAAGCAAGAGGGATATAGAAAGAAAAATGTTTTAAGATTTGAAAGACAATGTTGTGTGACAGATTTCCTAGAGAGCTATGCAGATGCTCTTCATTTCAGATTAATAATAACCAGTGACAGATCCCACAAAATCCAACTTGGAGAACTAACAAGCTTATTATTAGAGACATTTTACAGAAGCAGAAATGGCTCACAGGCAGCATCATCATTTAGTGCCAATCCCAGAATGAGTGATGATTCAGAAAAGCTGGGCTCCTGAAAAACACATCACCTTCAGGTAGCTGGTCAGGTCTGCAGGTATCTCTTCCAGGCAGTTCAGCTAGTCTGTCAATTCAAGGCAGTTCTACTTGTCTCTGCCTCTTTTAGGAAGCTAAGTTTGTTTAGTATCTTCAGCAGTTCTTACTGCTGGTAGAAGCTTGGAGGACAGGATCTTAATGCCTCTGGTCCGTTCCTGATCGTGATGTTTCTCAGCTGTTCACTACCTGGTACCTAAAGATCCTTCTTTAGAACATTGAATAATACACATTTTTTTTCAGTAGCTATGAAATTTCCTCCAAAACAGATTGCATATTAGGAAGAAAATCTACTCCTAACAAATGTAGGAAAATTGAAATTGTACATCCTACATTCTAGTTGCACACACTGAAATAAAGCTGGGGCTCAACAGATACAAAAACTAAAATATATTCACAAACTCATGGAGATCAAGTGCTGTATGGGTAGGTGAAGAAAGCAGTAAGGAAATGAACAAGTTTTAGACTAGAATGAAAAGGAAGACTTAACATATCAATCTCTGAAACACAGTAAATTAAGTTCTAAAAGAAAAAAGGGGAGTATGGTGTTTAGTGTCTACATAAAAGAATTGGTGCAAACTCAAATATATAACGATGCAACCTTAAAGTTTTAGGGAACAGAGGAACAAATAAACCTCACAAACAGCATATTAAGAGAAACAAATAAAGTCAAGAGAGAAATTAATGAGATAAGAACAAAAACTATGAAGTCAATGAAATGAAGTTGGTTCTTTGAAAAGATAAACTAAATTGATAGCCCCTTCACCATATTCACCAAAAGGAGGAAAGGTGATAACCTAATAAATACATTCATAGACATAGCTTTAGATACCAACTGACTTCAGAAAATTGTAATTATATAACTTAAAAATCTTGGCTAATCTGAAACATTTAAAGGAAACTAATGCATTTCTAGATATGTATGACATAGCAAAATTAATCAAGAGGAAAATTAATTTTAGCTTTATAGACAACAAGCAGTAATAATAGTCTCCCAGCTTTGAAATTTTAGCACCAAGAAGAGGACATTTCAGAATTTCATCAGAACTCCAAAGGAAAACTAATACCAGTATTTATCAAATTATTTCATAAAGTAATAATGGAAGCTTTCAAGCTCTCTATATGATACCAGAGTTGCCCTGATAACAAAATAAAATAAAGACACACCCACCCTTAAAAAGGAAGGAAAAATAAAAACTACAGATGAATTTTACAGTCTAAGTAGATGCAGAAAAAAAAAATCCTTTAACATAATCCAGCATTTATTCATGATGAAAGTCATGGAAGGCTATGGATAGAGGATGTGATTTAATACAACAGGGGCTGTGTATGATAAATCTATAGCCAATACCATACTAAAAGAAAAAACTCATAGTACTTCCATTAAGATCAGATATAACATCCAACCATTGAATTGGAGTTGGGGACATCTATATTTGAATTAGGGGAAAGATTGAGGAAGCTGAAGAGTAACCCAGCTCCATAGGAAGACCAGTAGTATCAACTTATCTGGACTCCAGGAAGCTTCTGGAGACTGAGCCTCCACCGTGGAGCATATACAGGCTGGCCAGAGGCCCCAGACACAAATATAGCTGAGGTATGCTTGGTCAGGCCTCAGTGGGAGATGTGCTTAATCCTGGAGAGACTTGATGTCCTAGGAAAGGGGTAGACCTTAGAGGCACCATCTTAGAGGCAATAGGGAAGAAGAATGGGGTAAGGAACTGTGGGAGAGGGGACTAAAAGAGGGAGACAATGACTGGAATGTAAAAAACAAACAACCAACCAAACAAACAAACAACCAAACAAACAAATGCTCAGGTCTAAGACAATGGCCAATCTCTAAACTTCTATTTATTATAGTCCTTAAAGTCTTATCTAGAGCAGTAGTCATGAGAAGAAAAGAGATATAGAGGAGAAAAGAAGTAAAAGTATCCCTTCATAGATGAAATGGTTCTATACATAAGAGATACTAAAGAATGAACCCATATGTTTTAAAAGTGACAAATACAATGAGGAAAATAGCAGGATAAAATTAATACACAAAAATTAATAGCCTTTTCTATACAAATGGACAATAATGAAAAGGAAATCAAGTAAATAATCATTCAAAATAGATCCATAGATAGAATAAAGTAAAATAAAATAATTACTTGGTATTAAAGCATTTTTTTTCTTTTTTAAATCTTTTTTTAATTAGATATTTTCTTTATTTACATTTCAAATTGTATCCCAAATGTTCCCTATACCCTCCCCCTGCTCTGCTCCCCTACACTCCCACTCCCACTTCTTGGCCTTGACTTTCCCCTGTACTGGGGCATATAAAGTTTTCAAGACAAAGGGGCCTCTATTCCCAATGATGGCTGACTAGGCCATCTTCTGATACATATGTAGCTAGAATCATGAGCTCTGGGGGTACTGGTTAGTTCATATTGTTGACCCACCTATAGGGTTGCAGACCCCTTCAGCTCCTTGGGTACTTTCTCTAGTTCCTCCATTGGGGCCCCTCTGTTATATCCTATAGATGACTGTGAGCATCCACTTCTGTATTTGCCAGGCACTGGCATAACCTCACTCGAGATAGCTATAACAGGGTCCTTTCAGCAAAATCTTGTAATTTATGAAATTCTTGGGCAAATAGATGTATCTGGAGGATATCATCCTTAGTGAGGTAACCCAATCACAAAAGAAGTCACTTGATATGCACTCACTGATAGCCCAGAAACTTAGAATGCCCAAGATACAATTTGCCAAACACAATAAAATCAAGAAGAGGAAAAGCCAACATGTGGATACTTCATTCCTTCTTAGAATAGGGAACAAAACACCCATGGAAGGAGTTACAGAGACAAAGTTTGGAGCTAAGACGAAAGGATGGACTACCCCACCCGGGGATTCATCCCATAATCAATCAGCAAACCCAGACACTATTGGTATTAATCTAACCAAGACAAGAAAATACCTCTACATTCAAAATGTTAGGAGATTTAATTAACTGAGGATTAGCATGGAAGATAAAGACATATCCCTTTCTCTTGTATTACAAGAATTAAGCTTGTGAAAATGATGATTCTACCAAGTCTTCAGGTTTAATGTAATACAATAAAAATTCCAATGCCATTATTCACACAGAAAAATAATCCAAAAAATTATATGAAGACACAAAAGACAGTGGTTAAATAACAAAAGCAATCTTGAGAATAAGTATACTGCAGGAAATATTAACATAAATGATTTTAAATTATACTATAGAGCCACAGTGATGAAACAGTACAGTGTGAGCTCAAAACCGGACACGCAGGTCAGTGAGCATTAACTGAGAATCCAAATACAAGTCTACCCAATGAGGGTTACCTGATTTGAATCACTCAAAACAAAACAATAAACAAACCAAACCAAACCATAAAATACCATGGAGAAAAGATAGGAGAAAAGACCACAAATGGTCCTAGATTTCAATGCATAGAAAAATAAAACTAGATCCTTCACCTTGTATGGAATTCAACTTTAAATTGATCAGGGACCTCAATATGTATTGACATTCTGAAAGAGAGAGAGGTAACCTTCAGAGGTTATCCTTCAACTCATAGGTACAGGTAAGTACTTTCTAAATAGAACTTCTGTAGACTAATAATCAAATGGTATGTCACACAATCAAAAGTCATTATTATAGCAAATGAAGCAATGAGGTTAGTGAATAAGCAGCCCACAGTATCGGGGAAAATGATTGCCAGCTATTCACACACTGTAAAATTATTGTCTAGAAACTTTCAAAGAGCTGAAATATCTAGGCAACAAGGAAACGACTCAGTTGAAAAATATGTTACAAAACTGAACAGAAAATTCTCAAAAGGACAAATACAAGTAGGCCCCCTTTATAACTTTATGATAGAACTTTATAACAGGATAGAACTTTGTAACATTTTAGTCCAAAAGGAAATGCAAATTGAAACCATTTTAAAATTTCTTCCCACCCTAGTTCGAATGGTCAACTTCAGGAATACAAATGACAGCAAGGATATGGTGACTGCATAAGTATGTTGACAGCATGGGTATGGTAACAACATGGTTTGGCATTTAGTTGGTTAAAGCAAGCTTCTACGGAGTGTGTGGGCATGAAAACTACTTCTATGGAAATGAAAAGTAATATTCCTGGAAGCTAGAACTAGAACTGTTACTTAACCCAGTTGTACCACTCTGGGAATATGCCCAAAGAGCTTTATATTCTACAAAGTTATGTACACATCCATGCTCACTTTCACACTTCTCACAATAGCTTAGACAGTGTAATTGATCTAAATGTCCATCAACAAACTAATGAATAAGAAAAAAATGGTAACTATTCACATATACAATGTAATAATATTCAGCTCTAAAGAAAAATGTAATAATAAAGTTTGTAATTAAATGGAAGAAACTGGTAAACATTAAACTGGGTGAAAAATGTCAGGCCAAGAAAGATAAACTTGGTATATTTTTCTCATATGTGGAGCCTAGCTTCAATTCGTTCTTGTGTTTGATTAGTGTAGAGACAAATAGATGGCAAGAAACTGGAATAGTGACAGCTGGATGGGGGTTACACATTAAGAAAGTGTAATAGTGGGTTCTAACTAAGCAAAAGATATGGAAAAGCTTAAGTGTGCAGTGGTGAAAGAGTATTCAAGATACCATAGGGGAGTGGAGACTTAACCCAAAGCATGTGGTTATGAAAGCGTGTGGATGCTTACCACTTTACAAACGAGTTAAAAATTCAACTGCAAAGATGTTCAAATTCATGTTACATGAAAAGGAAGGGAAATGAAGGCTAAAGGATTTAGCAGAAATGGGAGACCAAGTATAAGGCAGAACAGGAGGGAATGGATGGGTGAACCAAAACTAAGGGCTATGAAAAAAATGCCTGATGTAAATCAATTAGTTAGAAATATAACTTCAAAATATAACTTAAGAGTATGGGTAGACAATTTTGCTGTCAGAAAACATGGAATTTTAAACAAAAAAATTCAGTCCAAGTCATCAGACCTTCCCTATGATGTTTTGGTCAGGGGTACTCAAAAGTTTTCAAAACAATGTACTCTATGACCATTATCCTCTTAAGACTTTCCATAACTTCCTTGCAAGACCTTCTTGCTGATGATAGCCCATAGTTTTGATACCAGAGATAGAAAAACTTTTTCTAAAGTCACCAAGTCAACTTGGATGCTTCTTTCCTGATGGCAAATTTTTCTAGTGCCAGATGAACATACTCAGGGTCCTTGGGGAAGAAAAGTCCGTTACAAAAAGACAGTTGCCCAGCTCTGGAATCTGTATGCTACAGCAGTGACCTATCAGACATGATGTGCCTATTGATGTAATAAAGGCATGACTCTTACAGTGTAACTAACTGCTTTCTGGTTGGACGTGAGACTTTCTTTACAAAAGGAAATTTCATCCTTGATACTGTAATCCTTGTTGATAGCCTGTGGTTGGGGATGTCCTAGGCACCAGGGTAGCATGTGTTATTGCTGATTTTTACATGTTCATGTTTTCATTTTACTCTTATACCCATAGACCTGGACTACCCTCAATATTGGTTATAGGAGCTTCTTTTAGCTGCTGGCAGTGCTCAGTGTCAAGACCCAAAGCCAGTCATCCTGTTGAGAGTAAAAGCCTGAGTGTTCAGCTCTAATTCCACATCTCTGTCTACCTCCCCATGCCCCAGTGTTAACAGAACATCATGTGATAGGGGACAGAATGAATGGGTGGAAAGGAATGCTGTGGGAGATGCTGTGTGCTGAACATATCAGGCAGGGTATTAATACATTTACAGAAACTGTGTTTATCTACACATGACTAAGCCAGCCATAATTTTGTCACAGAGGCAGGAAATGTTTTTTCATCACTTAGGTGTGTTTGTCACAGAGTCATAAAAGAGAAAGACAGAGAGAGGAGGTAGAGAGGGAAGGAGGGAGAGAGGGAGAGAGAGAGAAGTGTGAAGATGAGAGAGCAGTGTGTTGAATGGAGTTGAAGGAAAGAAATGGGAGAGGGTGGGATTATGCTTCATTGTATGTGTGTCTGAAATTCTCAAGAAAAAGAAAATATAAAATATAAAAAGTAAAGCACAACAGAATGCATACATTGAGATTCCACTCATATCAAAAAACATTGCAAACATAAACTTAATTATGCTGACTGGTGCAGCCCATGGTACTGGGAGAGAAATCCAGGGAATGGTCAACCTGCATATGGTTCAGTGTGCCCTGTCAGGCAGAAGGTTGGACATTCCTGAGAACTGTTTCATATAAAGGTAGTTGATATTCATTCCACATGGCATTTTAATCTCTTGGCATGTTAGCTATAGTATGCGACAAAAAGAAAACCTTTTTAATTTTTAAAAAGTGTCATGTGAAGCCAAAGAGAAGGTAGCTCTGTAGTTCAATACCTACTGTTCTTGTAATGGATATAGTTTGTTACCTAGCACCCACATAGAAATTCACAACTGTCTGTATGTAACCTCCAGTTCCTGGGGATCCAACGCACTCTAGTGCTCCCATGGGTATGAGGCATGCATTGGTGCATATACATACATGCAGGCAAATGCTCATACACATAAATAAAAATATGTCTTTAAAAGTATGATATATTTGAGAAGAATATAGACAAATGGTATATGTAGTGTGTCCTGCAGAGGTTAAAATTAAGTGTTTAATACCTAAGTATATAAAGCTCCATCTTGATATTACATTTTAATGATGAGCAAATTATCTTCAACACTGGCAATACAGATCAAAACCCTCACCCCCGACTTTGCCCTGACATCAGCTCATACATGAAGTCACTAACACTTTTTTTGATATATGAGAACTTTGATGTGGCTTTCACCTTCTGGATTGTATATAGGATTTGTTGAAAAGAATTAAAGCAAACCCTAGCACACACCTTTTGCAATTCTTTGTTTTCATAGTCACATTGGAAAATGTGCTGTATCCATTAACCTTTTTTTGCAAAGAGCAGAAAGTAAGCTCGTTAACATCTGACAGCTTTGCAGTCTATGGACACATAATGAAAAATGCTGCCCCTCCACTCTCTGCATACCTGTCAGCTGCAGTGTTTATTACAAAGGGGAATCATTATTGTGGCTGCTTTACTTCTCCAATCCCCCATAATCTGCCAGTAAATATAAATTAAGAAGGAGCTTGACTTATTACTGTATGAATTTTAATTTTCTCACCCAGTAATTCTAAATTGAACAATTGTTAGTTAATGGTTTATTCCATGCATAATGAATGAATTTCTTAGTTCTTGCGAGTGGGGCTTAGTAAGTATCCTATAGAACAGTCATGCTTAAACACTACTCAAGAAGGAAACAACATATCATTGTCTGGCCTGGGAAATGATCCCACATGCTCCTATAATCACAGTATGATTAAAAATGATGATGGTATCACAGAATATTTGTGTAGGAGACAACAGAGTTGCAGGTGGAGTAACAATAATTTAAGACAGAATTCTAAAAGGAAAAAAAAAAACAAAAAAAAACAAGTGAGAACAGTTTCCAGTTGAGAATAGAATCAATCAGTAAGAGGATGTCCTCCCAGCATGTAATTAATGGCCTGGGATTTCACTCAGTAATTGGTTATTACATAAGCCTTAACCATTTGCTGATGAGTAATGCAGAACTCCCCGGAGTTGCCTGCCAATCCTCCACAAATGAAGACAACAGAGCATGCACCCTTTCCCAATTCCTCTTAAGCTATCTGTATCCAGATAATCCTTATAGTTTGTATCATGAGTGAGCTGCGAAAATCCTCACTCTGTGTGAAATCAACTTCAGGTAGCGTTTGCTGATATGTATAAGCATTTCTTTTTGGGCTTCATTTTATTGTGATTTCCAGATACTTAATTTTGCTACAAATTGGCATTTGGGGAAACTGCCTGCAGCAATCTGTCAGTGAGTGTCCTTTCTCACAGGGCAAGTGCTCATTTCCAGTCATGCTGTCACATTGTGATTATTTGAAGGAATTGTTCAAACTTTTTTATGATTATCATATGTTTATTGTGATCTGTGAGCAGTGATCTTTGATGTTATTAGTGTCTCTGTAGGCGAGCGTGTCACAAAACTGTCCATAAAGGACAGCAAAATAACTAATGCCAGCTATATGTATTCCACCTGTTCTACAGCTGGCAGTGGTGGGGTGGCGTTCTCTCTCTCTCTCTCTCTCTCTCTCTCTCTCTTTCTCTCTGCTGTTATATAACAATTTTTATGTTGGATGAATTACTAATCCTCCAACACTTCTAACGATTTGAGTGGAATGAAGCTTCACATCTCTGAGTGTAAGAGCTAAAAAAGGTCAGGCCACGAGAAGATGCATGTAAAGCCAACCTAGGACAACCCTTGGCCTCTTACTTCAAATAGCCAAACTATGATTTAATTACAAAAGTTATTGGAGAAAGGTACTTATGCTATTGCAGTGAATACAGATACTGTGTCAAAGATACAGAACCTCTCTCCTAAAATGGAGAAAGTTTTGGAGAGCAGAGTGAAAGATCAAGGTAGGCAGTGCATAAATTCCTTTTGTCCAACTGATCTGGAGCAACGTCTTAATTCTCTTTGAGTCTGCAAGAGCAACCAAGTTAAGGCAAGGTAAGCATAAAAGGTTGACACATCTGTGAGTATATGAGCACCTCAAAGGAGAACCAGTGGGTTGTTAAAAATAAGAGAGAAAGGAATAAAGTTGGGAAGGGTAGATCTTGGAACCATAAGGATGAGGAGCTGGGAGGTGAACATGATCAAGATACATTGTATATAATGAAAAAAAAATAGAGATGTTATAATATTTAGAAAGTTTCAAGTAAACCTAAGTTAGTGTCTTTTCTATAACCAAAGATGGAGAGTTGAACCTGCTCATGTGGGTGTGAAAGCTACCGGAAATGATCTGAAAGTCTTAGCTCAGATGACTGTTGTATGTGTTACACTCAACAAATTTTATATGGAATGATGCTAAGTTCCTAGCTATACAGAAGTCTTTGCTTGCCTTCTAAGCTTCAAAGAATAGGTTATTGACAAAGCCTAATTAGTATTACTGTGATAAATACTATTCCCAAAAACAATTTATGGAGGTGAAAGTTTATTTGGATTATACATTGCCAATCACCTATTATTGTAAGTGGAAGTCAGGGCAGAAACTCAAGGCAGGGTCTGGAGGCAGAAGCTAAAGCAGAAACCATGAAAGAGCACTGCTTATTGGCTTGCTTCTTATGGCTTGCTCAGCCTGCTTGCTTATACATCGCAGGACCACCTACACAGGGATAATGGCACTGTTCACAGGGTTCTAGGCCTTTGCACAATAATCATCAATAATGAAATATCCCAAAATTATTTCATACAAAATAACCTGATGGGATTATTTTCTTACTTGAGTTTCCCTCTTCTCAGTTGACTCTAGCTTGCACCCAGTTGAGAATGCATTGACTAACACATCTGCCTCTTTTACTAGCAGCTAATGTAGGTGACTTTTCAGTTAAAGTCAGTACTCAGCTGTCATTCTGAAAATCCTTAAGCCCTTATGAATTATACTAATTCTGCACTGCATTTGTACTATCAGCACAACAATAAAGTTTCGATTATAACATATCTATTTACAATGCATGTTTGTTTAATATTTTAAGCCTGGTCTTGAGACCCACTTCTGAGCAAAAGAAGCCCATGCAAAGATTTTTGCCCAGTGTCTATGTATCTGATAACCCACACTAAGATAGAAATATTTAACACCATTTTACTCCTATTTCTGACCAAACATCACCCATTATGAAGCCCAGGGCTCAAAGAACAATTCTCACCTTCAAGTTTTGGTTCAGAAAAGTACTTTATGGAATAGTTTTCCTACATAGAAATTCTTTGAAAATATCTTGGCAAAGCAAACTGAAAATCTTCTGGAAAGAATTTGTCTTTCTAAATGCCTTTGAAAGCATTATTGTTTAATGGGTGAAGGTCAAATGTCAATAATAAGAGATACTTGGAAAACAGGGACTCCAACTCTCAACTTTGGAAGTTTCAAGACTCTAAGGAGCAAGGAACTAGAAACAGTAGGAGAACCAGAAAAATGAAATCATTTGTGATGATCAAAAACAACTCTAAAAATCTAGGCATTGCTGTGTATGCACATATATTAAAAAGTGATTTCTTGATGCTGGAGAGGTGGCTCAGAGATTAAGAGCACTTAATTTTCTTCTAGAACACTGAAGTTCAACTCCCATAACCCATATCAAGCAACTTACAATATAAAACCCATGTTTCAGGGGATCTGATGCTCTCTTCTGGTCTCTCAGACATGTAGTATGTACAGACATACACATGTACATTTAAAAAAAATTAGAAGAGATTTGAGCTTGTTTGTAATGGCAATACTATAAAACCAATTGAAATGGCAAATGATTTAGGGTAATAGTTAAACATAGTTTGTAAGTCCACAGTATGTTTGAGAGAGTTGACTCCATTGTTCATGGACTTCTATTATGAGTAAATGTTTATCACAAAGCATTTCCTCTTAAAGAAGGATCTGTGAAGATTTGATACAGGATAATTCACTGGTGTGTTGTTTAAAGGAATTTCCACAGATCAACACTATACTTTCAGTAAATATTGCGTAGTTTGGTCCTTATTTAGCAGTGCCTTTGGATGGTTGTGAAAACTATCAGAGAGTGGTGTCATTGGAGAGAGAGATTCTTTAGGGCATGCTATGGAAGGTACAGCTTACCATTTACCCTCTTCTTTTTTTTCTAGGTCATTGTCACCTCAAAATGAAGAGCTACATTTGCCACATACTCCTGTTGCCTTGATGTTGTGTCTTTCTGAAGCCCATGAACCAACACATTGAGTGCCTGTAAGTTGGGAACTCTGAAACCATGAGATATGTTAATTTTTACTCCTCACAGCTAATTTTCTCAACTACTTTCCACAGTGATATTAAACTGCCTAACACAAACAGAAAGGCAAGACTCTCCTACCAGGCTGGAGAGATGACTCAGCAGGTTAAGAGCACTGACTGCTCTTCTGGAGGTCCTGAGTTCAAATCCCAGCAACCATATGGTGGCTCACAGCCATTCATAATGCGATCAGATGCCCCCTCTGGTCTGTCTGCAAACAGCTACAGTGCACAAACATATAATAAATAATTAAATCTTAAACAAAACAAAACAAAACAACAACAACAACAACAACAACAACAAAAAGACTCTCCAACAAACAAAAATGTGATTTCCTAATGGTTTGGTTTACTTTTAGTACTTCCAGCAATGAGATATTTTTTAATTGAGGTATTTGCAGCTTTGAACACAATTCTATTTTGTATTTGGCAGCAATGTAAATATAATTTTGTATGAATTTATATGATCATTTACATTTATTATCATCTATTGAAAACAACTGAATGGTTAGGAAAATATAGTTCTCTATATGTCTATCTCAAGAGGCAGATTAAAGGATCTCATTTAATGCATGGTTTTGTGCACTGATGGAGTCAAAGTTGAACAGAGTCTCTGGCTGTGGTAGAACTGTGGAAGATGCAGCCTTGTTGAAGAAAGAAGGTCACTATGGCCACATTCTTCAGGATGGACTTGTCTTGGCCTCATCCTGTCCTAGTTCCCATGTGATTTTTATCTGGAATAGAATGAGCAGCTACCCTGCCATGTCTCCTTAACCCAAATGCTGGATCTCTGCAACTGTGATCTAAAACAAATCTTGTCTCCTTTGTTTCTGTCAGGCACTTTGTCACAGTGACCACGAATGTACCTGTTATGTTGAGAAATGAAGACATAAATGCCATTCATTGTATGTTGATATTAGCATCATTGTGATTGTTTAAAACTGAAGTAAATCTAACAGCTTCTATGTGAAAAAGTACTAGAATGCTTGTATACACCTTCACATAGTAACAAATTCTGTAGTGTGATTTCAGGATTTTTCCTACTAAGATGAAATCTCTGTGAAGACTCCAGCTTTTGCTTTTCTAATTATTCAATAATAACCATGCAGTTGACAATCTTTTGCAGGTCTTTCCCTTTCTAGTTGTGACCTAAGATTATTTCCAAACAATGAAAAAGCCAGAAATAAAATCATTCTTAGTATGTATTTGTTATAGCACATGTGCACAAGAAATGCCCCTCCCATGAATCATTGTGTTCTCCCCGCCCCCATCCAGAATCCCATCTTTCATCCTTCAGAGTGTCTTTTGACCCATTCTTTCTCCTTTCTCCAGAAAGATAAATAGGGTTGGCTTAGACAAAGATTTACTTCATGACTTGCTATCAGCTGAACAGGGATGCGACATTCATTGAAATACAGAAGTGATCTACCTCAGAAACAAGTAGAGTAGCCTGCTGTTAAAATGGCTAAGACCTGGGTTTCTAAGTGTATTTTCTGAAAAAATAAAATGAGAAAGGCTTCTAGAAGTTTCTAAATCAGAGACTCAAATTATCTCTCTTTATTATTAAATAAATTAATTATAACATGTAGTCTTTTCTTAACACAGGTAAAAATGTATTATTAATTTTGTTATATGTGCTACATCTTCAGTGTTCACCAGTAAAGATATTTTCTTGCAGTATCTTCCATCTATACATAAAGTAGAATGTTTTAGATGATAACTTGTTTTTGTAATATCAAAAGAAACTGGCTATAATAGTCTATGCCTTTTAATCACAGCAACTGGGGAGGTGAGGTCACTAGAATCCTGAGCTAATGGCTATCTTCAACTACATGGTTAGTCTGTGACTAAGATCTGGTTGGACGCTATGAAACCCTGTCTCAGAAAACCATAAATAAAGGAGACAAAAAAATCAAATATCAGGACAAAAGCAAAAATAAACAATTCCTATTTGCAATATTTGTAATACTCACTTTGTAATACTTTGAGGGACTAATTTTATACATTTCTTTGAAGAATATATGATTCAGGAAATATTTCAACTTAATAAAAATACCAATGTCCAACATGAAATGCTGGATAGAGGCTTACCAGAAATTTGACTTTTATCTACTCCCCATTCATCCCTCATCATCTTCTTAAATGGAAATATATACTGTAATGTTACTGTGGGATTTCAAGGTGGGGGAATGTGTGACAAAGAACCACTAAGTTCTTAGAAATAGATTTTCTGTGTTTGCACATCGTGTTAGGAACCATTAAATCTCTAAGTAGCTCCAAAGTGAGAGATGAGAAAAGTAAACATGCACGGAAGGCAGGACCAGAAGGACCGAAGCTGGGAATCTTTATAGACTTTGACAGTGTCTTCAGAATAATAGACTCAAAGATTCACATGAATACTGTGATATTTAATGCAAAAGAAGTTGATGATCAGGTACGTCCTCCAACTTGACCTTCTAATTAGAGTGTGTATGTTGAGACATACCAGAAACCAATTCCAGAACAAATATGGCTCCAGATATCTGTTTTAAATTTCTGTACTTACAAAACTATACCCAAGAGAAAAAAAATGTGAGTAGAAATACTATAGTTTAGACATACAAAACTTAATTCAGGCTATGCATAAAGTAATGTCAGAAAGGGCAAGCTGGCAACTTCTAGAGTGTTTTGAGGAGGAAAACTTTATGTCAGATCTGGACAAACAAATGTCAAATTTTCCTGATTTTTGTAACTAACATGAAAACATAATTAATGAATATGCTGTAAACATAAATCAAGAAGGAACATGTCTGATTTTAGTAGCATTTAATTTTATATATCTATAGTTATATACACACTTTTGAAAATAGGACATATGCCTTTTGATCCATGTTTGTAAAAAGAAAAGTAAAAGCGAAGGAAGTTGTCCATTATAAGCTAGACACACTATGGAGCCTAGAGTAAATGGGAAAGGGGTTTCTGTCACAGAGATGATGGAGAAACACTGTGAAGGTCAGTTGCATCTGCCTTATTCCCACATGTTTCACATCAGAGCTCAGTGTGAGCACCAGCCTGTGCATATCAACACACAATGGGAGGTGCAAATCTGGGCATCATTGTGGGGTTTAATTTTCCCTTAGTGTTTCACAATTACCAAAACACCTGCACTGCAAAGTGCCCTTGTTCAGAAGACATATTCAAAATGTGCTCTTATTTCACCGAGTTTGGTATGTGTTACCATGTACAAAGAATACATTGGAACAACAACAACAAAAACAAAAAAAAGTAATTTGAGATTATAAATTATTAAAAACTAAATTAAATACATCAATCTGAATTCATCTTTTCCTATATTATTTTGTTTTCCTCAATTTCTGATACAGTTAACATGGACAAGATAATACCATATTCCTGAATCTTTTATGTTTTCACCAACATTTATTACATTGGATTTAACACATTGTCAGGAATACAAATACAAGATTTGTGGAGAAATAATGAGTACATTAGTGAATATAAAAGTCAAAATACTTCATCATTTGAAGTTGCTATTTATTAATTTTAGATTCGAGTACACCAATGTAGGAGGCCAAGATTTAGTGTGGCACACAATTATACTGACCCTGTTTCAGAGATGATCTGTATAAGAACTTCTTGACATCATGAGAACAAATAGGGGATATCAAACATACATGAGAACAAGTAATCAAAGTCCATCTGTCTTATTTTCTTCCCATGTTGTTCTTCGCTTCACCATTCTTGTCTAGAAGTGACATAAGACAAACTATTTCTTTATTGTTACTTGAGAGAATTGTCGCTGAGTTTGAAAGCACTGGAACTAATTTTTTGAGGCAATCCTTTTGACATTTTCCATGTCCCTTGGCTCATTCAACATTATTGAAGCATTGTATGCATATGACACCCAGAGTGTAAATTTTACTGGAGACAAGGTCTTGGTTAATTTGATCTAAACCATACATATTTGTTGAGCATGTGGTAAATGTTAAAAGATCAAAAAGGTTACTAAATCAGGTGGTATGAGAGGAAAAGCTGAGAAAGACTGTAGTGATGGCAATATTTGGAAGGAAACAAACAATACTTGCCATGTAAAAGATATATACACTCATCCCAGAATCCAACAGGCATGTATATGACAGGAACAACCCTGCTTAGTGGTCATAGAAGACTTCACAGTTGCAGATGCACTTAGGAAAGGTCTTAAAGTTAGAACTCCACAAAGAGAAGGAGAAATAAACAGCTCCAGTCATCATGCTGTTCCACGGAAATTACGTCTTGTTGAAATAACCAGCAGAAAGGCAGTAAATTAGGAATATATGGTCCTAGAAAGTTTGTGTTTTGTCTCAAACCCACCGGAGAATTTTTTTCCTGTGACCAACTATCATTCTTGTGGTAAGGCGAATCATGCCTTTGGTTATTTCTATAGTAACTGTGAGACAGGTGGGATTAATCAGATTAAGTTAGTGTAAATCAGTTTCAACAAAGAGATAATTAGTGTGATATTACTTATCGTGCCAGCTGAATAATTAGCTCATAACCAATGTTAAAGTGTCCCTCACATGGGTGTAGTAAAAGCTTAAGCCTATTTCTATCTGAATACTCTGCCTGGCTGTGAGCGTTTTATACCTCAGCCTGGCTTTTTTTTTTTTTTTTTTTTTTTTTTTTTTTTTTTTTTTTTTTTTTTTTTTTTTTTTTTTTTTTTTTTTTTTTGAACAAAATGGCTGCTATTAGAAAGGGGAATATAACCTTAATGTTTATATATAAAGACTACTCTTTGTAAAATAATCAAATATTTCAGTTATGTTTTCATTCATTCATTGAATACTGCAGTGGCTGCACAAGGAGTAGAGTTATCAGTGCTATTTAGAGACAACAGGAAGAGCTGAGATCCACACTGATCCTTAGTATATGTGGAAGCAGCTATAGATTGGGGAGAAATCAAGAATGTTTTAAAAGAAAAAGCATGTGAATAAGAAGTATGACTGCTACATAGGCAGTCATAAAATGCATGGGAAGTAAACATGCTTGCCATTGTCCAGGCAGGAAATTGCAAGAATTTGAATTTCTACACTGAATGTAGAAACAGGGAGCTGAAGACAGTTTTGAGAAAGTGTCAACTGATTGGATATGACAGGTGTGAAAAAGAAAGAAATGAAAAATTACTTTAGATTCCGTGGTTTAGGTAAATGAAAATTTGGAACTGGAATAAGCTAAGGTAGGGAAAACAGAAAGATTAAAATTAAGAAAAAAAAAACAAAAAAAGATAACAGTGAGTTTCAGGTGCTTGCATGTGTCTAAATTGTAAGTAATTGAGTAGAAGGCTATGGATTTTTGCATATTGATCTTGTCTGAAGCCAAACAAGGATAAAAACGTTAGGTAGGCAGTAGAATGCTTGGGAAGCCAGTAGTGACTGAGACCTCCCTCACAATCTCCTATGCTCCCAACTCCTGCTTATCTTGTAATATGCTCATCTTTCCTTTACTCTTTCTTTACTAAGTAAAGGATAGTTCACAATAATCTCTCCACATAAGAAGGTGGAAGTGTCAGATCTTTGTTAAGGTTCAAAAGTGGTGACATTCTAAACTACCCAAAACAAAATTACAGAACAACTTTAGTGCCCTTCCTTATAATTATTTGAGCTTGATATGCCAGCTCTGTCCAGGATATCATCCTTCAGGAAAGCTGGTAGATTTGAGAACGTAGTAGAGAGGAAAGAATAACGTGCTCTTAATGAGACTGGTGTGTATAAACCATTGAAGCTTTTTTCATGTGACTACTTACAGATCATCTCTGCTAAGCCTGAACACTATTCTGAGTTCTATCTATAAAAATGTAACTTCTTTTTTTTCTGCTTCTTATTTGTTCTTTGGACTCCAATTATATTAAGCATACTAGTCCAAAGACTCTGGGTTCTTCCTCTTTCTCTGAACTTTCCTTTTCCAAACAGCTGAATATAGATTTCCACTGCTGAATCTGCCTTTCTTGAAATCTACTTTATCAAGCCTGGTTTTCTCACTTCCTCTCATCCATTCACTCTTCTTAGCATCTGCCAATATTTACAATTTATCTGATCTGCTGTTTTTCTCTTGGACTCTAATAAAACAGTCTTTGATCATTGTGGTGTTTAATATTGATTGCCAATCTTGCAAGATCTAGAAATACTCAAGAGACAATCCATTAGGCATGTCTATGAAGGGGCTTCTAGATTGTGATAATTGATGTGGGAAGGCCCATCATTAATATAGGAGTCACTATTTCATAGCTGGGGTCACAGACTGCAGAAGAATAAGAGCTGAGCATCAACCAGCATGGACTGCTTTCTTTCCTGATTGCAGATACAGGGATAGGTGTGGTAGTACACACCTTTATTTCCAGCACTGAGGGGGAAAAGGAAGGTAGATTTCAGAATTAAGGGACAGGTTGGTCTACAGAGCAAGTTCCAGAACAGACAAATGTAGGTAACGATTAATGGGAATTGTTGTGGAGTGGTGGATAGTCAATCCCTAGCAAGCAATAGAACTTGGCAGAAGCTAAGGAGAGCTGCCAAGCATAGGCAAGTGTCAGGAGTTTCCCTGCATTGAGGCCTAAAGAAACCACAGCATGAAGATGTGACAGTAAAGTTTGGGTTGTCTCAGAGACCTCAAGATTTTGGACATGTCAGAATCATGGATATCTGCCCCGCAATAAGATGCTAACAAGGAGTGGAACAAGCCCAAGAGAAAGAAGTGTGCTATAGTCCACAAAGCTGAAAGAATTTAGAGAATCAGAAGAACATTTAACATCAGATGTGGAGATGCAGAGTTTGAGTTTGCCCAGCTAGTTTCTAGTGTTGGTTTGGTCCAGCATTTCATCAGTAGGTTGTCTTTCTTCCCTTTTGGAATTGTTTCAGAAGTCAGGGCTGGTCACACAGGTTGTTTGTGCCTGTGTCCTAGGTCCAGAAAATTCATAGACCTGATGAGGTAGATGGCTTCTCTTCACTTTGAAGAAATACTTGACATATCTGCTTTAGCTTCTGATAAAAGAACCGCCTCCACTTGGTACATCATTTGGCTGTGTGAACCCTGCTTTGTCCTCCTGATGTGTCGTGACCCACAGCTTCATTATATGCCATCACATTTGCCAGAAGCAGGACCACTTCAGGTCATATAACTCTTCCCTCTCCATATTCCTTAAAATCTACCACTGTGATCCAAATGTTGGTATTCTGGTAAGATTTTTTTAGGTAAGAGACTCACTACTTGAAAAACAAACAAAAAAATCTGAAAATTATTAGCAACATCTCATAACTTCAAGTTACAAAGACAATGATCACTTCCAGAGCATCTTTGGCTGGGACCCATGCCTGGAAAGGAAACAGTGCTCAATAAATCCTGGCTTCGTCACCCAGCTGGGTATTTAGTTACTCTGTGGATTATGTTAATACCAAAGTGGGATGCAGAGGCTGTTCTGTTTCTGAGAGGGCAAGGTTTGAAATGATGTACTTAAAATACATAATCTCTGCATATGTCCAAACTCATGGCTCACTCAAGATTTTATTACCCAAGCCCAACAATCAGAAGACAACAGATGGCAGCCTGAGAAAGCATTATCTAGTTTCTGTGATATGAATTGAGATCTAAAGATCTGCTTCCAGGTGAAACTATAAGCACTGAAGAACAGTGTAGTCACTGAAATGATGCCCAGGAGACTGAAGTGATAGGAAATGAAAGGGTTAGAACCAACTTCCTGTGCCAAGCAAGGTATTACACACCTGTAGTCACAGCATCTGAGGAGCAACAGCAGCATGATCAATAGCTTATGGTCAATATAGTGGGTTCAAGGCAAGTCTATGCTGCAAGAGACACTGATTCAAAAAAGAGACAAAAATACTCTAACTGCCCTTTTTTCTTCTTCCTTTGTATTATTCAGATCAAGAGTTACTATTTGTAGCCTCTCCTTGTTTTGTTTTCATTTTTCCAATTTGACTAAAGCTTAAGTCATCTTAGAACTGTAACTGCAATTGAGAAAAATCCCCCCTTAAGACTGACCTACATATGTAACAGAAGATGGCCTAGTCGACCATCGTTGGGAAGAGAGGCCCCTTGGTATTGCACACTTTATATGCCCCAATAAAGCAGAATACCAGGGCCAAGAAGTGGAAGTGGGTGGGTAGGGGAGCAGTGTGGGGTGAAGGTAGAGGGAACTTTCGGGATAGCATTTGAAATGTAAATTAAGAAAATATCTAATAAAAAATATAAAAAGCAAAAAAAAAAAAAAAAAAAAAAAAAAAAAAAAAAAAAAAAAAAAAAAAAAAAAAAAAAAAAAAAAAAAAAAAAAAAAAAAAAAAAAAAAAAAGAAAAAGACTGACCTACAGGCAGATCTGTGAGGGATTTTTCTTAATTAGTCATTGATATTGGAAGATCAAGGCCTTTATGGGTGATGCTGCCCCTGAGCTGGTATTCCTAGGTATATAAGGAAGCAGATACAATGAACAAGCCCTGAAGACCAAGCCAGTAAACAGTGCTCCTCCATGACCTATGTATATATGGTTCCTGCCTCAAGTTCCTGCTCTGTCTTCCTTGAATGATACACTGTGATGTGAAAATATAAGTTGAAATAGATTCTTTACTCTGCTCCTGCAAAAAGAATCACAATCTACTATCTTTACTAGTTGGTGTATTTCCCTCTATTTAATTATTCCCCAACAAATGATTTGCAAAGGTAGAAAGTCAGTAGAAAGATGTCTACTAGACTTACAGGAACGTGGGGAATGCCATTTTGTCCTGTGGAAGTTTCCAAGAATAGACCAACTAGTCTGAGATTTAATAGAGTTGCCTTAGAAAGTAAGAAAGTTGGCTGGAAAGATGGCTCAGTGGTTAAGAGCACTGATTGCTCTTTCAGAAGTCCTGAATTCAATTCCCAACAACCACATGGTGCCTCACAACCATCTGTCATGTGCTCTGATGCCCTTTTTTGGTCTGTCTAAAGACACTTATAGTGCATTCACATAAATAAAAGTTAATAAATAATTTTTTAAAAAGAAAGAAAGGGAGTGAGGAAAAGTAAAAAGCCTATCAGTAATGTTTGAACTGATATATATTCTGTAGTAAATGATGAGGTAGTATGCTTACAGAGTAGAAGTTTCAAAAAATAAAATTATTGAAGTATTATCAAAAGTAATGTTTCATCTCTAATAATGGTAGGATTTAGATTATTGCCTTATAGAGTGGTTTCTAAGATACAAGAAAAGGTATTAAGTGACAGAAGCTAAGCTATATATTTATTTTGCAACTCTTTTTTATTTTTATTACACCCTTTGATTTAAAGTGTCCTCTTCTCACATAATTCTACTGTTTACATTTTTCTTCTTTCATCTTGCTACATCTCTCAGATGCTCTCCACCTTTCTTCACATCATGATCTATGCTTTCTATTCATCATTAAAAAAAGAAATAGGCATCTAAGCAGCATTAATGAAATAACATATACTGTAAAATAAAAATAATCCATTGGAATAGGACAACACAAACAAAGCAAGACCAAACCAAACAGGAAGATCCTAGAGGTAACCCAAAGACAGAGACCCATTCTTTTGCAAATTCAAGAATCCCATAAAAACACTAAACAAGAAGCTGTATCACCTACAACACAGACCTGAAGAGTAAAAATAGAGAAGAAAAATATATAATAAAATTTAAAATATCTGATTAAAAGGAGGGAGCCTTAACGTGGTTTTACAAGACAAGGAACCGTCAAAGCTGCTGTTGAGTAGCTCATTTTCTGGTGGCAATCTACTGCTGGGCATGCATCTTACCCTTAAAAGTAAAGTAGTTCCCCACTCAGACTCCTTGAGGGAAACAAAACTGTTATTTGCAGGTGGTTATTGCTGGAGATTTCTTTGGGTTAGGGATAGGGGCACGTGTCTACTTCTTTAAAAATTAAGACCCCTACCTGGTATAGAAATATGCAAACTCTATACATGTTGCTTCAGTCTCTGTGAATTCATAATTATATTAATACTGTTGCTTTACCATGTTTCTTTGCTGCTCTCATCCTCTCTGACCTTTATCCCCATTCTATCTCCTCTCCCATCATCTTCCTTGAGCACAGAGGAAAAGGATTTGATGGAGACATTCTGTCTGTTAGGACTAAATGTTCCAAGGCCCCAACTCTCTCCATAATATCTGGCTATAGGGTTCTGTATTTGTTCACATATGCTGCAGGAGGATACTTTTCTGATGATGCCTGAGTCAGGTATTTAAATGTGAGAATAGCAGAATGTAATACAGAGTCTTTTTATTGCTCTGATACTTGTTTTAGAACAATAGTATTTGATTTCACCCTGTGTCCTTGTGCAATCTCTCAGATTCTTGGTCACATTGCTAGTATCATTTGTGGGTTTTATCACATGGAGTGGGCTTTAATTCAGAGTAGATATTTGTTGGTCATTCTCACAAGATTTGTGCCACCATTGCATTAGTATATCTTGTAGACAGGACACCATTGTCAACCCAAGGGTTGGGTGTGGCTGGGTTGATATTTATATTTCTCCTCTAGTTATGTGCAGAATACCTTTGTATACTACAGAATACCAAACACACTAGCACATGCAGTGAAAGCTCTAGGTATGCACCAGGTGATTTCTCCATCTTTGTCTTTTTGTTTGTTTGTTTTTGTTTTGTTTTGTTTTGTTTTTCGAGACCAGGTTTCTCTGTATAGCCCTGGCTGTCCTGGAACTCACTTTGTCTACCAGGCTGGCCTTGAACTCAAAAATCCACTTGCCTCTGCCTCCAAAGTGCTGGGATTAAAGGCGTGTGCCACCATGCCCAGCGATTTCTCCATCCTTCATGAGATATGGAGATGTAGATTTCAGCAAAGGAATCTTGTCATCAGTTTCTCAAAAGCAACCTTGGTAACAGCCTTGGCTGGGTAAGGGTTCCCATGAAATGCCTTTGATGAATAACTTAACTAGATGTAACCCAGTCAAAGCATTGGAAGCTTCATTTAGAAAGAAGACATGGTCAGTTGAGATTCGATCTCTGCAGTGTTTGGCTATTTCATTCAGCTCAATTTTCTATATGTATGTAGAGGCTTCTTTTGCATTAGCTTTCCGTATTATCTTTCAGATGGTCCTTAATTTTTCCTGTTTCTCTTTGTATTCCCTCCATTGTCCACATTCTACCACCCCCTTTCACTTGATTCTCCCATGCCAGGCCCATCTATAACTATCTATTCTACTTTCTTCTCCAGATGAGATATACCTCCTCCCACCCCTTTCCTGCTTTTATTAATTCTATACTTAACATCTGTGTCTCTCTGGATTGTCCTTTGGTTATCAATCACTCAACAGCTAATATCTACATATAAATCAAATATCATAATATTTGTTTTACTGGATTCAAGATACGTCACTCAGTATGACTTTTTTTCCAGTTCTATTTATTAACATATGAATTTCTTTTTTTTTTTTTTTGTTTTTGTTTTTGTTTTTCAAGACAGAGTTTCTCTGTATAGCCTTGGCTGTCTTGGAACTCACTTTGTAGACCAGGCTGAATAATACCACCATTGTGTAGATGTACCACATTTTTAAAAACTTGTTGAGGCACATCTAGGTTGGTCCAGATTCTGACTATTATGAAAAGAGCAGCAATAAGCATATTTAAGCAAGTATCTCTGTGGTAGGATGAAGCACCCTTGGTGTATATGTCAAAGAATTAACCAGGCTGGTGAGATGGCTCAGCAGGTAAGACCACCCGACTGCTCTTCTGAAGGTGATGAGTTCAAATTCCAGGAACCACATGGTGGCTTCCAACCACCTATAATGAGATCTGAAGCCCTCCTCTGGTGCGTCTGAAATCAGCTACAGAATACTTACGAATAATAATAATAAAAACGAATCCTTGGACCAGAGAGACTGACCAGAGCTAGCAGGGCCGACCCAGAGCGAGCTGGCTGTCTGGAGCAAGCAGGGCTGACCTGAGCTAGCAGGGCCATACGGGGGCGGCCTGAGCGAGCTGGGCAGGCCGGAGTGATCAGGGTTGACTGGAACAAGGGAAAAAAATAGAAAAAGAATTACCACTATCTAGTATCTCTATTTCTATCTTCCTGAGGAACTACAATAGTTGTCATAGAGGCTACATTAGTTTGCACTCCCAATAGCAATGGATAAGTGTTTCCTTTACTTCCACATTTTTTTCTTTTTTTTTTTTCAATTTTTATTAGATATTTTCTTCACTTACATTTCAAATGTTATCCCGAAAGTCCCCTAAACTCTCCCCCATCCTCCGCCCTGCTCCCCTACCCACCCACTCCCACATCTTGGCCCTGGCATTCCCCTGTACTGGGGCATATAAAGTTTGCATGACCAAGGGGCCTCTCTTCCCAATGATTGCCAACTAGGCCATCTTCTGCTATATATGGAGCTAGAGCCATGAGCTCTGGGGGTACTAGTTAGTTCATATTGTTCTTCCACCTATAGTGTTGGAGACACCTTCTGCTCCTTGGGTACTTTCTCTAACTACTCCCTTGGGAACCCAGTGTTCCCTCTAATAGCTGACTGTGAACATCCACTTCTGTGTTTGCCAGGCACTGGTATAGCCTCACAGGAGACAGCTATATCAGGGCCCTTTCAGTAATATCTTGCTGGCATATACAATAGTGTCTGCATTAGGTGGCTGATAATGGGATGGATCCCCAGCTGCAACAGTCACTGGTTGGTTCATCCTTTTGTTTCAGCTCCACACTTGATCTCTGTAACCCCTTCAATGTGTACTTTGTTCCTAATTCTAAGAAGGGACGAAGTGTCCACACTTTGATCTTCATTCTTCTTGAGTTTCATGTGNCACTCAGGATGATGGCCTCCAGATCCATCCATTTGCCTAGGAATTTCATATATTTATTGTTTTTAATAGCTGAGTAGTACTCCATTGTGTAAATATACCAAATTTTTTGTATCCATTCCTCTGTTGAGGGACATCTGGGTTCTTTCCAGTTTCTGGCTATTATGAATAAGGCTGCTATGAACATAGTGGAGTATGTGTCATTATTACCAGATGGAATATCTTCTGGATATATGCCCAGTAGGGGTATTGCAGGATCTTCCAGGAGTACTATGTCCAATTTTCTGAGGAACCACCAGACTGATTTCCAGAGTGGTTGAAGAAGCTCGCATTCCCACCAACAATGGAGAAGTGTTCCCCTTTATCCACATCCACGCCAGCATCTGTTGTCACCTGAATTTTTTATCTTAGCCATTCTTACTGGTGTGAGGTAGAATCTCAGGGTTGTTTTGATCTGCATTTCCCTGATGATTAAGGATGTTGAACATCTTTTCAAGTGCTTCTCAGCCATTCAGTATTCCTCAGTTGAGAATTCTTTGTTTAACTCTGTGCCCCACTTTTTAATGGGGATATTTGATTTTCTGGTGTCCACCTTCTTGAGTTCTTTATATATATTGGATATCAGTCTCCTATCTGATTTAGGATTGGTAAAGATCCTTTCCCAATCCCTTGGTGGCCCTTTTGTCCTGTTGACAGTATCTTTTGTCTTACAGAAGCTTTGCAATTTAATGAGGTCCCATTTGTCAATTCTTGATCTTACAGCACAAGTCTTTGCTGTTTTGTTCATTAATTTTTCCCCAGTGCCCATATCTTCGAGGCTTTTCCCCACTTTCTCCTCTATAAGTTTCAGTGTCTCTGGTTTTATGTGGAGGTCCTTTAACCACTTAGACTTGACTCTCGTACAAGGAGATAAGAATGGATCAATTCCCAGTCTTCTACATGATAGCTGCCAGTTGTGCCAGCACCATTTGTTGAAAAGGCTGTCTGTTTTCCACTGGATAGTTTTAGCTCCCTTGTCAAAGATCAGGTGAGCATAGCTGTGTGGATTCCTTTCTGGGTCTTCAATCCTATTCCATTGATCTACCTGTCTGTTGCTGTACCAGTACCATGCAGTTTTTGTTACAATTGCTCTGTAGTACAGCTTGAGGTCAGGCATGGTGATTCCACCAGAGGTTCTTTTATTGTTGAGAAGAGTTTTCGGTAGTCTAGGTTGTTTGTTATTCCAGATGAACTTGCTAATTGTCTTTTCTAGATCCTTGAAGAATTGAGTTGGAATTTTGATGGGGATTGCATTGAATCTGTAGATAGCTTTTGGCACGATAGCCATTTTTACTATATTGATTCTGCCAATCCATGAGCATGGGAGATCCTTCCATCTTCTGAAATCTTCCTCAATTTCTTTCTTCAGAGAATTGAAGTTCTTGTCATACAAATCTTTCACTTCCTTCGTAAGAGTCACACCAAGATATTTTATACTGTTAGTGACTATTGTGAAGGGTGATGTTTCCCTGATCTCTTTCTCAGCCAGTTCATCCTTTATATAGAGAAAGGCCATTGATTTGTTTGAATTAATTCTATATCCAGCTACTGCACTAAAGCTGTTTATAAGGTTTAGGATCTCTCTGGTGGAGTTTTTGGGGTCATTTATATATACTATCGTATCACCTGCAAATAGGGATAATTTGAGTTCTTCCTTTCCAATTTGTATTCCCTTGACCTCCTTTTGTTGTCAAATCGCTCTGGCTAGGACTTCAAGCACTATATTGAATAGGTAGGGAGAAAGTGGGCAGCCTTGTCTGGTCCCTGATTTTAGTGAGATTGCTTCCAGTTTCTCTCCATTTAGTTTGATGTTGGCCACTGGTTTGCTGTAGATTGCTTTTATCATGTTTAGGTAAGGGCCTTGAATTC
>LR750959.1:0-10396 GCA_902729485.2 Mus minutoides | reverse complement strand
AAGGAAGAAGGAGCTAGAGAAAGTACCCAAGGAGCTGAAGGGGTCTTCAACCCTATAGGTGGAAGAATAACATGAACTAACTAGTATCCCTGAGCTCATGTCTCTAGCTGCATATATAGAAGAGGGTGGCCTAGTTGGCCATCAGTGGGAAGAGAGGCCCCTTGGTTATGCAGACTTTATATGCCCCAATACAGGGGAATGCTGGGGCCAAGGGGTGGAAGCGGGTGGGTAGGGGAGCAGGGCCGGGAGGGGGGAGGATACAGGGAACTTTCTGGATAACACTTGAAATGTAAATGAAGAAAATATCTAATAAAAGTTGAAAAAAATTAAACACACAAACAGATGAGATAATAAAGTAATGTAAAATGAGATAATAAGATGATAATCATGATAATATCTTGAAGCAGACATATTTATATTGGGTATTAAAATGTCAAGATCAATGTTTTTCTGTTTTCCCAATTGTGAATAACAACCATATAATAATAAAAAAAAAATGTCTGTTTTTCTTCTTCTTCTTCTTCTTCTTCTTCTTCTTCTTCTTCTTCTTCTTCTTCTTCTTCTTCTTCTTCTTCTTCTTCTTTTCCAATTTCATATCATTTTATTATGCTAGCTTTGTAGAACAACTTGAAATCAGGGATGGTAATATCTACAGTAGTCCTTTCACTATTAAGGATTATTTAGTTCTCCTATTTTTGTGTTTCCATATGAAACTGAACATTTCTTTTCAAGGTCTATGAGGAATTGTGTTGGAATTCTGATGCGAATTGTATTGAATCCATAGATTTATTGTGCTAGAATGAGCACTTTTATTATATTGACTGAAATAATTGGTGACCATGGAAGATCTTTTCATCTTCTGGTATCTTTTTCATTGTCTTGATAGTATTTATCCTAAAAGTCTTTCATTTGCTTTGTTAGAGTCCCCAAGATATCTTATATTGTTTGAGGCTATTGTGCAAAGTGTTGCTTGCTGATCTATTTCTCAGACCACTTATTACTTGTATATAGGAAAACTACTAAAGTTTTTAAATTAATCTTGTGTTCAGCCACATTGCCCAAAGTGTTTATCAGCTGTAGGAGTTCACTTCCCTATGGAAATTTTAGGGTCACTGATGTATATACTATCATATCATCTGCACATAACATTCTTCCTTTCCAAGTTTTATTGCTTTCATTACCTTTGGTTTTTTTATTGCTCTATCCAAGACTTTACGTCCTATATTTAATGGGTATGGAGGGAGTAGACAACCTTGTGTTTTTTCATGATTTTAGAGGAGTTGTTTGAATTTCTTTTCTTTTATGTTGGCTTTAGCTATGGAGTTGCTATAAACCACCTTTATTATGTTGAGCTATGTCCCTTGAATCCTAAATCTCTAAAGGACTTTTATCATGAACAGGTGTTGTATTTTATCAATGTGCTTTTATGCATATTATGACATAATTATGGTCTTTTTACCTTTCATTATTTATACAGTGGTATGGTGGTTTGAATATACAAGTCCAAGAGAGTGGCACTAATGGGAAATGTGGCCTTATTGGATTATATTTGACATTTTGGAGGAAGTGAATCACTAATGGGGCAGGCTTGAGACCTTTCTCCTAGGCATGTGGAAACTAGTCTTATTCTTTTCTTTTTGTGTTTCTTAACTGCAATGGAAACTCTAAGACAGGTGGTTTACACTTATTAATTTTCATATGTAGAATCATCCTAGGACTTCTTAGATGAAGCCTACTTGACCATGTTTGATGATCTATATGTACCTGTAGATTTTGCCTGCAAATTTATTGAGAATTTTTGCATCTATCATTATCAAACTGTCCTTTGGGGGTTGGATCTTAATGTAGCTTGTATGTATCAGTCTAACTGTGTCCTCATAAAATGAATTGTTCAGTGTAACAACTGTTTCTGTTTTGGGGAATAATTTGAGGAGTACAGGCATTAACTCTTTTAGAGAGTCTGATAGTTTAGCACTAAAACCATCTGGTCTTGAATTTTTTGTTTTGTTTGGTTTAGTTTTTGGATAGAGGTTAATGATTGCTTCTATTTCACTAGAGGTTAGAGGTCTGTTTTAAACTCTTTATCTGATCTTGATTTAACTTTGCTAAGTGGAATATATAAAATATATTCATTTACTATAGATTTTCCAATTTGATAGAGTACAGGTTTTTAAACAATATCAATATAAATCTCTGGATTTCTTCAGTGTTTATTGTTATGTCTCTTTTCATTTCTAATTTTGGTAATTTGGATCTTCTTTCACTGCCTTTTACTAAGAGTTTGTCACTGTTCTTGATTTTTTCAAAGACCCAATTCATTTCATTAATTTTTTTGCCTTGTGGTTTGTTTGTTTGTTTGTTTGTTTTCATTTTACTAATTTTAGGACCAAGTTTGATTTTTTTTGCCATCTACCCCTTTGAAGATTGATTTCTTCATTTGTTCTAGAGCTCTCAGTTGTACATTTAATTTGCTAGTATAAGATTTCTCTATTGTATAGGCCATTAATAGGATGAATTTGCCTTTAGATGTGTACTTATTATGTCCCTTAAGTTTGGACATGCTGTGCATTCATTTTCATTCAATTCTAGAAAGCCTTTAACTTTGTTCTTAATTTCTATCCTAGCCAATTTTCCATCAATCTTTGTTGTTATTGATATCCAGTTTTTAATCCTTAATGGTAAGATGGGATGCAAGGTGCTATTTCAATATTCTTATATTTGTTGAGAGTTAGTTGCTGGTATGTGGTCAATTTGGGAGAAAGTTCCATAAGGTACAAACATAAATTTATATTCTTTTATGTTTGGTTAAAATGTTCTGTAAGCATAATTTAGGTGGCTATTAGAGTCTTCATTGAATGAATAGTCAGGTGTTACTCTAATAAGTCTACATTTTATGTTATTTGGTATTATTTCCTTGCAATTTTCAATGTTTTCTTTGTTCTGTACATTTAGTGTTTTTATTATTATATACTGAGGAGCTGTTTTGGTTTTTTTTTTTTCTATTTCAGTCTATTTTAAATTTTTCATGCTTTCTTTACCTTGAATGGAATCCCCATTTTAGGTTAGGAAATTTTTCTTTTATGATTTTGCTGAAAACAGTTTCTGTGACTTTGAACCATGTCTTTGCCTTCTTCTATTGTTATTATTCTTAGATTTCAATTTTCATAGTGTCCCTGAGTTCCTAAATGTTTTTAACAAGTTTGTCGTTGTTTGCTTATTTCTTTGTTTTAGATTTAAGAGTGTCTTTGAAAGAGGTATCATTAGACTCTTGTATTCTGTTGATCAGGATTGCCTGTTACATTCTTGTTCAAGTTCCTAAATTGTTCATTTGCAGATTTTTTTCTCAATTTGATTTGCTTTAGTGATTCCATTTCCACTTCAGATATTGATATGTTTTATTTATTTATTTACACTGTTTCAGTTTTCATAGATTCCTTTAAGGAATTTATTAATTTCTTCTTTATGAATCTCTAACATACTCATCAAATAAATTTTAGTGTCTTTTTAAGAAATTACTATGTTGCAATTCCTAGGAGCCTACTGTAGTTGGGTTGCTGGGCCTGGCTTTTCTAGAGTCTAGTTTTATCCAGGCATCAAAGAGTCTGAGACTGTTAAGATTTTAATTCTAGATTGTGACATATGATCTTGTCTTTATGAGTCTATCTTTGTTTTTTGGTTTCTGTTTCTTTTCTGGTTATTTAAGAGAGTATGGAGGTTGTGGGTTGTTATGCAGAACATTCTTCTGAGTTCCTGATAGTTATGGCTACTGGGGACTTCCAGGTCAACTATGTTTCTAGATATTAGGACTTGACACTTAACAATGAGAACAGGCTACAAGGGAGATGTTGAGGTCTAACAGAGGGGATGAAGCTAGATTTTATAAAAGGACTGCTCTGGGCACAGAGTATAAGAAGATAATATAAGAGGTAGTCTGCTACAGAGCTCTAGATGAGACTATGTGATTGGATAAGGAAGAGGGGAGTTTGCCTTCCTGCTTTACTTGTTTAATTGCTTCTGTGGCAGATTTGGTTGACAGGTTCCCAGAGAATGACTGTTGGAGTTGGGATGTTTTGTTGTTTTGTTTTTTTTTTTGTTTTGCTTTGCTTTGTTTTTTGAGACAGGGTTTCTCTGTATAGCCCTGGCTGTCCTGAAACTCACTTTGTAGACCAGGCTGACTTCGAACTCAGAAATCCGCCTGCCTCTGCCTCCCAAGTGCTGGGATTAAAGGCCTGCGCCGCCACCACCACCCGGATTTGGAGTTGGGAACTCTTCTAACAGGATGAATGGGGAGAAAGTTCAGAGGAGATCTGAGTGATCTCCAGGAGATGGGGATAGCAGGGGAGACAAGGCTGTAGCAGGTGTTCTGCCATAGAGCTGTGGATGAAGTTGGAGGGCTAGCTTTGTAGGAAAGGAAGGAAAGGTGAAGATTTGCAGGTAGTCTACCTGCTTCCCTGGCAGTAATGTGCTGAAGGTTTCCAGGGAACATCTACCAACGTTTGTGTGGATAAAGTGATATTCAAGGGAAGGTAGGTGGGAGGAAAAACTCTATGTAGGGGTACCTATGATGGAGAGTCCTCAGCAGGCTGGTATGCTATTGAGCTGAGGATAAGATTATAGTATTGGATTTGAAGGGCAGAAGCGAGAGTTG
This sequence comes from Mus minutoides, assembly GCA_902729485.2. Lineage (NCBI taxonomy): Eukaryota > Metazoa > Chordata > Mammalia > Rodentia > Muridae > Mus > Mus minutoides. The sequence goes on along the minus strand of LR750959.1, from coordinate 5,748 downwards.
AAGATCTTCAGTTAGTGTACCTGCTTTTCTGGCAGCAGAAGTCCAGTTTTATTATTTTTATTATTTGATGGATTATTCATAATAACTTTAAATTTACCAGTGGTATTGTCATGGCAGCATATATAACCATGTATGTCACCTAACTAAAAAATGGCCTGAATGTAGTTTAAATTATTTACATTTCTGTGATTCACTTTTGAAGTTCTGCAGTAAATTAGAGAGATATTTACAGTCACTGTACTATTTTGGAGAAAATACAAGTGAGTAATACACAAATATTTTAAAGAGATTTCATGAATGAACTCAAGGTTAAATAACTTCCCACTGAGGGTTCTCAAGATAGTGGGCTATGGTTTGAATAAGAGAGATCCCTTTAGGTTTATATGTTTGAATGCTTATTTACCAGGGAGTGGAACTGATTAGGAGATATGGCCATGTTGTAGTAGGTGTAAATTTGTGGGAGAAAGAAAGTGTGTCACTGGTAGTTAGCCTGGTGTTTTCCAAAGCACAAGCCATATCCAGCCTCTCTCTTTCTGCCCTTGAATCAGGATGTAGCTCTCAGCTACTGCTCCCATTCCTGCCTGCTTTGGTATGTGATCTGTGCTATGATGTTAATACACTAAACCTCTGAAACTGTAAGCAAGATCTGGCTTGAAAGTTTTCCTTTATAAGAGTTGCTTTGAGGCCCCTTGGTCTTGCAAACTTTATATGCCCTAGTACAGAGGAACGACAGACAGTGCCAAGAAGTGGGAGTGGGTGGGTAGGGGAGCAGGGTAGTGGGTGGAGGAGGGTATAGGGGACTTTTAGGATAGCATTTGAAATGTAAATGAAGAAAATATCTAATAAAAAATGGAATTTAGGGGCTGGTGAGATGGCTCAGCGGTAAGAGCACCCGACTGCTCTTCCGAAGGTGATAAGTTCAAATCCCAGCATCCACATGGTGGCTCACAACCATCCCTAACTAGATCTGGCACCCTCTTCTGGAGTGTCTGAAGACAGCTACAGTGTAGTTACATATAATAAATAAAATAAATCTTAAAAAAAAAAAAAGGAATTTAAAAAAAGAGTTGTTTTGGTCATGGTGCTCCTTCAAGGTAATACAGTGGTTGCTAATACATGAGGTCTCAATTAGACAGCTTGTAGTCAAGGAAGCTGACATGTAGTGAGCATACTCACACAATGATGTGAGAGTGTAGAGCCACTATGAAAGGAACTGAACCTCACTTCCAAAACCACTACGAAGCCCTCGTCACAGGAGAGAGATAGTAGCAATGAATTCTCTAGCACCAACTAACCTTCAACTGACTGTAGTCATAGCCAAAATCTTGAGGAAATCTTACCAAAGACTCCGAGCCACTACTAAAAAACTAAGCTAAATCTGTCAGGCTCCTAGAAACCTGGCCATACAAAACATGTTCACTGCTATTTTATCATACTAAGCTTTTAAGTAATTTATTATATAATATCAATAATGATTATGTAAGTGAATCAAAGAGATGTAAATTACACACGTAATTTTCCCTTTTAGACTGTTTAATAAATTTTGTAGAGAGTGTCTAGATCAACAGCAATTCTCTTGTCAGGTAGAAAAAAAAAGGTTTATGATTTTATAAATCTGGTACAATTCTTTACAAAAGACGTTGTGTCACAATTGTTTGCAATTCTATATAGGTCAAAATGACTATGTGTTATGAACTCCAACACAAAATTATCCACTGATGGTCAGCTTCTCTTAGAATTTATTTCTTCACTGAAAATGATAGCTTACTGAATGCGGTATATTTTGGTGACTTTTACCAAGCAGTGAAATTAATTTTATTTTTATCATTTAGCTTTTCATGCATACTTAATAATTGTACAATGTAAGAATCTCACTATGACATTTTCATGCATGTCTATAGTTGTCTTTTTTATATTCGCCCTATTGACTTCTCTTGCTCCTGACTTTTCTTCATCTCCCTTCTGTTTATAAAGAATCAGAGAAAATAATTTTCACTTAGATGTCAAACAATAATATTTGTACCCAACAAAGCACCAAGAAAACAATAATAGAATCTAGGATGTTTAATAAGTTAAAAAACTTTGACCTACCTATTATTTATCTTTGTAGACAAGTTTGTACAAAAAAATTAATGATTGTTTATTTGAGAAATACATTAGGTTTAAAGGACTGAAAAAAATCTTTGAAAATTTATGAATATTCTATTTCTGATGAAAATATACAGATATACAGATAAAATTAATGCTACAAATTCAAATGCCAAGATACTACATGGGCTACCAAAATATGTGCCTTGGAATTCTAAACTTTTCCTTATATCAGTTGACAAATGGCTTTTAAGCATACATTAATATTTCAGTTCCATGGGTTCAATTCATGTTGTATCAGGATTTTCAAAATACAGTCCTAACAACTTATATACTATAGCTGAAAGTATTTTTTCATCACTTGGAAATCTTTAAATAACTGTGTAAATGGAGCTTTAAATATTTGGTGCTCAGCCCTGTGTGGTTGTATAATTTTAATCCCAATAATTGGGAAGCAAAGGCAGGAGGATCTCTGAGTTTGAGGCAAGCATGATCTACAGAATAAATTTCAGGATATCCAGTGCTGTTACACAGAGAATCTCTGTCTTGAACAGCAACAACCAAACAAAAACAAACAAAAAATTTGTGCTTAGTCAGTAATTTTCAAGTTCAGATATAGACTATTCAGATATCACTATCAACCAATAACAACAAACATTATTACACCAANAGATCAGAGGTTTAGTCCATTATCATCATGGTAGTAAGTATAGTTGTGTGCAGGTATATATGATGACATAATTTTGATCATCAAGTAGCAGCAAGAGATTGTGACAGTGAGCCTGGCTTGAATATCTGAAACTTCAGAGCCTACCCTCGAGTGGCATAATTCCTCCAAAAAGGGCACACCCACTCCAATAAGGCCACACTTTCTAATAGTGTCACTGCTTATGGGTATATGGGGATCCTTTTCATTTAAACCACCACAAAGCGGAAAACTATGTCAGTGAAAGGGATTCTAGATTGTGGTGAAATAGGGAGAACCTTAATATCTGTGGGCCATGAGTTCTCTGGCTTGGAATCTAAGCCTGAATTAAAAAGGGTAAAGAACTTTATTATAGTGATATGTAAAGTAAAGCATTTCTGACTTCAAGTGAAGTATTTTAGCAAAGCCTTTGCTATGTTTGGGTCAATAAGTAGAGGCTGATATATTGTTATGAGACTGTTTGAACCTTGAAGAAATGTCTCTCAGGAAGGCCTGCACTTGGTGCTACATGAGAGTTTGGTTATAACCAAACTCCTGACAAACCTAGAATTTTTACTTTTGATTATAGCTAGCCATGGTCAAAAGGGACTGATATTTTTGTGGGTTATCTGTTGTCATTGTGGGGAGTGGGCACAGCTGCATGGGCCAAAGATGGCACCCTGGTTCAATGCTAAGCCCTGTGACCTTGCTTGTTTATCCCAGTCTCAGTGTCATGCACAATAAAAGCAGCATGTGTAACTCATTGGAGAGATTAGAGCAACATCTTGCGATACCATTCTATCAGCCAATCCTCCATGCTGCCTTGGACATGTGTGTTTATGATTGGGTAGTGTGAGGTGGCGTGAGTAAATGGAAATATAAATTGAAGGCAGCCCCAGATGAGGAGACAGACAAGATGAGAGACCAGATGAGGAGACTGAACTAGTGTTAAAGAGCACCAGTGTAGGAGAGACCAGCAGCATTAGGCCAGAGAGCAGCCAGAGAGCAGCAGCATGAGGAAACAGGACCAGCATTAGAAAGAGCAGCGTAGGAGAGACCAGTGAGTGAGTGAATGGCTGAAGCTGTGTGAAACCTGAGAGAGAGAGAAGCAGAATAAAGCAGAAGCTGCGAAGGCAAGCTGCTCTGAATTTGCCTTGGCATCCCGTGTCGTTTATTCCCACCTTCTCTGCTGGTCATAGACATGTGGGCATGTGAAACTCATAAACAGCAAAGGGCAAGGTAACTTTTATAGCTGAAACCCTACACAGCCCCCAATTAACCTTGTATAATGTTTCAATAAAGTACCTAGAGTGAGCTAGCTGAGTCTGTCTTCCTCAAGAGGTTATATCCCTCTCCTCTTCAGAAAATAAAGACTTATCTTTATGAACTTCTTTCTCTTCTGGGTCACTTACAGCCAACATCAACCAATACTTGATCATCTGTAGTCATTACTCTTTGCTTCATAACTGTGGATACAATGTTGACAGTTGCATCTTACTCCATAATTACCTGACACTGAAACTGTGAGCTAAGATATGCCTTTTCATTATTAAAGTGTTTTGTCAAGAATTTTGAAACAACAATGGGAATAGAAATATTAATTTCTATTATATTAAATATATTCTTTGGGTAATTGTTGTTATAATTTAATACTTTTCTCTACAGAGAATAGTGACATACTTTGCTAAGTACATATAATATAATTTACATATACATATATACATATAATATATTTTACATGATATTTTATAAGGAAAACAAAATTATTTGTGTAAAATACAATGTAAAAAACAAATAAGCCAAAGGTCTCATGATTGTTAAGGAATTACCCTGTCAATGAACTGCATCCACTGACCTTTGAGTTCTCATGTCAGATATGTTACAAAAAGTATTTGCAGTGTAGAGTATTTTGTCTCATGTACTAATTCAATGAGTCTATTTGGATAACACAGTGGGACTCGCTTGCCTCAGAACTCAAATATGTAATACACTAGTTTTACAAACCTAAATTATTGATGCAACTAAATATACTGATATGTAAAAGTGTTCGGATCTTCTTATGTCATATATTTCACAAATATATGATACCTGGTTTTATGCCACCCAACATAGAAGGTGAGACAAAGCTACTGGACATGTTATTTCCATGAAGCATTGGCACATGGGTCAAAGATTTGTCCAGTTGTGGTACTTCTGTCTCAAATGATAAATCAGTGACTAGAGTATAAAAAGTTTAGTATATCTAATGTAAGTTAAATGACTTTTTGATGTGACCTTGGAAATTATGGCAACCATATACAATATTATAAGAATTCAATCTGACTACAACAGGAAGAATAATTAGAATGTATGTCTGTGTATAAATCTAACTAAAGTATTGTCTTTTTTTACTGAGAAGTTATTTTAGAACCAGAGGTGTCCTTTATTTTCACAAGGAACACAGTATTTTTTGTAATTGTTGTTATAATTTAATACTTTTCTCTACAGAGAATAGTGACATACTTTGCTAAGTACATATAATATAATTTACATATACATATATACATATAATATATTTTACATGATATTTTATAAGGAAAACAAAATTATTTGTGTAAAATATAATGTATAAAACATATATAAATAAGTAAATAAGTTTTTATATGAATTAGCAAAAGAGTAGGAGTGAAGTGAAAATTAATTGCATGAAACTTATGACCTAGAATGTAAAAACAGAGATTTGACCTAAACATATGGTATAGAAATTTCTAAGAATTGAGCATATAAGTTAAATTTAGGGACTGATATCCAATATATATAAAGAACTCAAGAAGGTGGACACCAGAAAATCAAATATCCCCATTAAAAAGTGGGGCACAGAGTTAAACAAAGAATTCTCAACTGAGGAATACCGAATGGCCGAGAAGCACTTGAAAAAATGCTCAACATCCTTAATCATCAGGGAAATGCAGATCAAAACAACCCTGAGATTCCAC